>CM035153.1:105989283-106175524 GCA_020205615.1 Panax quinquefolius
AATCATTCATCTTTGCACTACAGGCCAAAGATATTCAATAATATCATCATTTAAGACTGAGGATGATGAAAAATATTTTTAAAGAAACGAATCCAGTGAAACAAAATGACAAGGATTAAGGATTTAGGATTCGTACTTTGTTTTATCCATGTTTAAAAATACCTCAAAAATAATCATAGTGGTGTAAAATTCAAGAATGTTCAAAACATGGATACAATCAAAGCTAGTATCCAGAATAGATATTTTGGACAAAAAGAAGAAATTTTATTTTTTCGATGAATAATGTCAGATACGTGAATAGTCTTAGTATCGTGAATAGTAACTCAAACACCAAAAGATAGAAATTCCACAAAAAACATCTTCACGCTTCATGAATAGTACTTGTGAATAGTAACTTCGTGAATAGTAACTCATGAATAGTAACTCGTGAATAAGAACTCATGAATAAGTAACCCCACATGAAAAAAGTTCAAAATTTGATAAAAGTTCCAACCAATATTTCAAAGATAATGATATTGAAGAAATAATATCATTTGAGAAGAAAATAACATCCTTACCTCAAAATAACCGTATTTACATTTGAATTTGGGATATAATACGTGATGAAACTTGCCTTTGAATAGCAACTCTCAAAATATCAAAATACTCACAAAATACGCTCAATAATCTAGAGAGAAAGAAAACTTGTTTACGGAGTGATTTTCAATTCTAACCTAAGCGCTATATTTATAGGAAAATGCTTAGAACGCATGAAGAGACTAAATAATAAAATATTATTATTCTTTATTCTTCTTCCACGCCACCTCAATTGTCAAGCCAACCATTTTGAAAATCAAACACCGCCATCTTGGAAAAAATAGCATTACATGTGTTAAAACACAAGTGGGTCCCACCTTTATTAATAAAATCATTTTATTTTCCTAAACTTCAACAATTCATAGAAAATAGACCTAGGTTATCGTAAAAATATGAATTTTATGTCCATTCTCTTTTAAATCGAATTCTCTAAACTTTACGAAGAAATTTTTCCAAATTCCAAACGAAAAATGACCAAAATCAAGATACTGGATAAGTTTTCTAATTTCCTTCTCTTCCTTTCTTTCTTCCTTTCCCATAATTCTCCACTAACTCTCTCTCTTCCCCCTTTTTTCTTCTCTTACCCCACCACTTCTTCCACACACACACACAAATACGTATATATATATATATATATACATTAAAATATTTACAATTATTAAATGATTCCAATTCTATCTTCTCTCTCCACCTCATCTATTTATAACCCATGAATTTATTGTAAAATATCACCATCAATATATTATTAAAATAATATATTTAAATGAATTATTTTATCGTAAAAAGATAAAATATTAATTTTCAACAATTGTCATTTTAAAATTTTCCTCCATCTATATCCATATAAAATCAATATTTTCCTCATCATATGAATCAATAATTAATTATTAACAAATAATATTACGAATCACAATATCGACAACCTGAGCAGGTTCCTGGAAAGAGGGGCTTTCCAATAAGGATCTCTCTCATCTTGCGCCGCAATTAGGTGACCAAACCTCTCCTTGATGTAACTTTCTAGACATCGCCAATAATGTTTTCTAATAATATTATTCAGATAATATGAATTATTGCTCCGATAATGGAAAATCTCTGTGTAATGACAATTATTGAAACAACAACAAATATAAAAAATATCAACGCAACAATTATTGAATCAATAAAATAAAATAATTGAACAACCAATTATTGAGTAGTGCCTTCTTACGTAGAGAATCAATAATTGGTGCAATACAGTACTCTTTTGTTCAACAACGCGATTAGTGTGTTTTAACCACCGGTATTCCAACAAAAGATAATTGGTAATAACTACGCCAGTTATTTTTAAATAACTTATATTTGTCGTTTTCCTCATCCAATCGCTTTTAGTTATGGGGCCCACACACGGTCACTTGGTCAGCATTTAAATATTCCCCGACAACGATCGAATATTCCACGACCAAACGAATATTCCCAACAACAATGAATATTTTATAACCACTTGCTTATTTTGAAATATTTGCGTATTTAACCCCTAACTATCCACATTAATCAAATCAACCCTTATTATTTCAAAATAATAAATAGAGAAAATTAAATTTCATTAATAATAAGTTGGGGTCTTACACTTTATGCCATGTTGAAGAAATGCGAGTTCTGGCTTGAGGAAGTAGCAGTCCTTGGGCACGTGGTATCAAGTCATGGAATATTTGTTGACCCGGCAAAGATTGAAGCCATTCAAAGTTGGGAGAAACCTAAATCAGTGACCGAAGTATGTAGCTTTCTCGGCTTAGCTGGTTATTATCGGAGATTCGTAGAAGGGTTTTCTCGAATCGATACTCCCTTAACTCAGTTGACTCGGAAAGATACAAAATTCGGTTGGAGCGAGGAATGTGAGAAGAGTTTTCAAGAACTCAAAAGAAGACTCATTTCAAAGACCTTTTACGACAATACCATCCGCTCTTGAGGGATTTGTCATCTACAGTGATGCTTCAGGCAAGGGGTTAGGATGTGTTCTCATGCAACATGGGAAAGTCATAGCCTATGCCTCTCGATAACTCAAAGAATATGAGAGGAATTATCCTACTCATGATCTAGAGTTGGCAGCTGTTGTCTTCACACTTCAAATTTGGAGGCATTACTTGTATGGGGAGAAAGTGGAGATCTTTACGGATCATAAAAGCCTCAAATATTTCTTCACTCAAAAGGAACTAAACATGCGACAACGACGTTGGCTTGAACTGTTGAAAGATTATGATCATACCATCCAATACCATCCTAGAAAAGCGAACGTGGTAGTGACGCGTTGAGTAAAGATCATATCTTGGTGCACGAAAAGTGCGATATTGTCAACGCAAATGCCCATTTTGTATGACTCGCAAAGGATGGAGATAGAGATAAAGACTCCAGAGACCCAAGTAATGATGGCGAATATATGAGTGGAACCGACTTTAATCGATAAAGTTAAAGTCGCTTCCACTCTGCACTCACCTAGAGCCGATGCATATGAGGAAGAAAGTACAAGAAGGTGCTATCTTGGGAAGCAAGAATCGATGAAGAAGGAATACTTGAGTCAACTCCAGACTTTGTGTTCCTAACGACCACGATTTAAAGTATAAAATCATGATGGAGGCGCACAACACACCATTTGCAATCCATCCTGGGAGTACCAAAATGTATCATGATCTTCGACATACATTTTGGTGGGGCAATATGAAGAGGGAGATAGCGATGTTTATCTCAAGGTGTCTAACTTGTCAACGAGTCAAAACGGAGCATCAAGTACCAAAAGGTCCATTACAACCACTTGAAATTCCAGAATGGAAGTGGGAGCACATTACTATGGATTTCGTTATCGGTCTTCCCAAGGTTTCTCAAGGCATAAATGCAATTTGGGTCATTGTTGATAGATTGACCAAGTCTGCTCATTTCTTACCAATACGAGAAACTTATACACTTGAATTTCTTGCTCATATGTACATAAACGAGATTGTAAGACTGCATGCTATGCCAGTATCCATAGTTTCTGATCGAGACCCAAGATTCACTTCACAATTTTGGGTTAGTTTACAAAAAGCTATGGGCACAGATTTACGATTTAGTTTGGCTTATCATCCTCAGACCGATGGACAATCAGAGAGGACTATTCAAACTCTTGAAGATTTATTAAGACTCTATATCCTTGACTTCAAGGGAAGTTGGGACAAGTTCTTACCATTGGTGGAGTTTTCCTACCACAACATTTATCAAGCAAGTATTGGCATGGCTCCATTCGAGGCGTTGTATGGAAGAAAGTGTCATTCTCCAGTATGCTGGGATGAGATGGGTGAAGCAACGTTGTTGGGACCGAAGTTGGTACGTATGACTATGGAAAAGATTCAAACGATCCGACAACGTATAAAAACCTCACAAGACCGACAAAAGAGTTATGTTGATCTTCATCGAAAGGATGTGGAATTCGATATTGGAGATCATGTGTTGTTACGTGTTGCTCCATGGAAAGGAGTTACGAGATTTAGAAAGAGAGGAAAGCTCAATCCTCGATTCATTGGCCCATTTTTAATCCTCGATCGAGTAGGGACTGTAGCCTATAGACTAGCTTTACCGCCAAGTATGTCTCGTGTTCATAACGTTTTTCATATATCCATGTTACGTAAATATGTGAAAGACCTGAACCATATTATTGAGTTATAACCGGATGAAATAGCGGAAGATTTAACGTATGAAGAGGTTCCTATTCAAATCTTGGATAAGAAGGAACATATTCTACGCTCCAAGGTTATACCTCATGTCAAAGTGTTATGGAGGAACCACGATGTTGAGGAAATGTCCTGGGAGTTAGAATCTGAAATAAAATCAAGGTACCCTTACCTCTTCGACATACCAGGTACGTACCCTAATTTCGAGGGCGAAATTTCATAAGAAGGGGAGATTGTAAGACCCCAACTTTTATGAATAAAAATGAATTTTCTATAAATATCATTTTTAAATATTATGGAATAAATTTGATATAATGTTATAGTTGTGGGTAATATTTATAAATTTTGGAAAGTACGCAAGTTGTTTATAATATTCGATTGGTCGGGGAATATTCGTACGACGGCACAATCATTGGTAGACCCCACAACGGAATTAATGTCGGATTGAGAAAATGACAAAAAATATTTTTTATGAAAATAACGGCAGAAGTTTTACCGTTAACTGTTGAAACACCCGGTGTTAAAAGTACAGGAATACGCGTGGTTGCATAGTAGCACACGATATTAATTATTGATGCTTATGTGAGAAGTCATTCAGTTTTATTCAATTATTGTCGATATTTTATATATTATTAAATCAATAATTGAGATAATAGAGTTATTAATATTATTATTTGCATTATTAACGATGTCTAGAAGTTATACCAAGGAGAGGTTTGGTCACCTAATTGCGCGCCAATAGGGAGAAATCCTTATTGGAAAGCCCCCTCTTTCCTGGGAACGACCTGGTCGATTAATAGTGTGAATAATAATAATGATGATGAAGTTTTGTTTTATTAGTATTATTAATGTAATAAAACAGAAAAGCTTTTTATATAAAATAGAATACTTTTATAAAGTTACTCGTTTTATTAGGCTAATAGTAAAATCTTTTTATATAAAATAGAATACTTTTATAAAGTTATTTGTTTTATTAGACAATAATTAGAATATATTATATTTTATTATGCATAGTGTTTGCATAGTGTCTGCATAGTGTTTGCATAGCTAGTAAAATCTTTTTAAAAGTTATTCACTTTATTAGATTATATATAGAATATATTATATTTTATTTAAAAGATTTTGCTTTAAATATGGACCGTCCGATTAAAGTAAATCAATCTGGACCGTTCATGGATTGGTTACTATTCATTTCATTCTTCTATAAATAGAAGCTCATTCCTTCATTATTTCTTACAATTCTTTGAAACTCTAGAAAGAGAAACTATAGAGAGAAAGAAGAAAAGTATTCTCGCTACTTCACTACTCGATATCAAGTTTATTTTACTAGGTAGAGGGTATTATTTCTTTGTATTCATGAAGAGAACTTCTATTATTCCATCTTTATTATTCTCATTAGAATAACTCAGATACATGCCAAGAGCTACCCTATACTTGGTGAAATTCTTCTATATTCCATTCTTTATTATTCTCGTTGGAATATCCTCATCACATCTTTCTTGCCGGACACGGTTAAAATCTTTTATTATTCTCATTGGAACATCCTGTTGGTGTGAATTTCACATGACTCGTTCCGTCATTTAGTATTCTCGTTGAATAACTCGTCTATCGCAAGTACCGCATGCATGGTGATTTCTATTGTATTCCATTCTTTATTATTCTGTTGGAATATCCTGTCGGTGCGTATTACGCCTGACCTAGTTCCGTTAATTATTATTCTGATGGAATAACCTGTCTATGCAAAGTACCGCATGCATATTGATTTCTTTTGTTATTCCATTCTTTATTATACTCAGTTGGTTAAAGTTTTGACTTTTACACTCCATGAAATTAGTGGAATATTCTTGATATTTGCACTTCATCCAGTATCTTTTCATGGAAATATTCTTCTGAGCATTCTTGAATTTTACTTTACAAAGAAGTATCATGTTGATTATTTGGACGTTATTAGTTCCTGAATAAATTAATTCTTGAACTTGTTTTATTGAATTCTTATATCATTGTTGTAAGACCCCAACTTATTATTAATGAAATTTAATTTTCTCTATTTATTATTTTGAAATAGTAAGGGTTGATTTGATTAATGTGGATAGTTAGGGGTTAAATACGCAAATATTTCAAAATAAGCAAGTGATTATAAAATATTCATTGTTATCGGGGAATATTCATTTGGTCGTGGAATATTAAATCTTTGTCGGGAATATTCGTGCATTTACCAGCAGCGACCATGTGTGGGCCCCATAACTGAAAAGCGATTGGATGAGGAAAACGATAAATATAAGTTGTTTAAAAATAACTAGCGTAGTTGTTACCAAGTATCTTGTTGGAATACCCGTGGTTAAAACACACTAATACGGCGTTGTTGAACAAGAGTAGTACCGCAGTATTGCACCAATTATTGATTCTTACGTAAAGAAGGCCTACTTCAATAATTGCTTGCTCAAATATTTTTATTTTATTGATTCAATAATTGTTGCGTTGATATTTTATATTGCTGTTGTTTCAATAATTGTCATTACACAGTATTTTCCATTATCGGAGCAATAATTCATATTATCTGAATAATATTATTAGAAAACATTATTGGCAATGTCTAGAAAGTTCTGTCTAAGGAGAGGTTTGGTCACCTAATTGCGCGCCAGTAAGGAGAGATCCTTATTGGAAAGCCCCCTCTTTCCTAGGAACTGCCTGGTTGTCAATATTGTGATTCTGTAATATTATTTGTGAATAATTAATTATTGATTCATATGATGAGGAAAATATTGATTTTATATGGATATAGATGGAGAAAAATTTTAAAATGACAATTGTTGAAAATTAATATTTTATCTTTTTCTGATAAAATAATTCATTTAAATATATTATTTTAATAATATATTGATGGTGATATTTTTACAATAAATTCATGGGTTATAAATAGATGAGGTGGAAGAGAGAAGATAGAATTGGAATCATTTAATAATTGTAAATATTTTAATGTATATATATATATACGTATTTGTGTGTGTGTGTGGAAGAAGTGGTGGGGGGGGTAAGAGAAGAAAGTGGGGGAGAGAGAGTGAGTGGAGAATTATGGGAAAGGAAGAAAGAGAAAGGGAAGAGAAGGAAATTAGAAAACTTATCCAGTATCTTTGATTTTGGTCATTTTTCGTTTGGAATTTGGAAAAATTTCTTCAGTAAAGTTGTAGAGAATTCGATTTCAAAGAGAATGGACATAAAATTCAGTATTTTCCGATAACCTATCTATTTTCTATAAATTGTTGAAGTTTTGGAAAATAAAATGATTTTTATTAATAAAGGTGGGACCCACTTGTGTTTTAACACATGTGGGCCGCTATTTTTCCAAGATGGCGGGTTTGATTTTCAAAATGGTTGGCTTCACAATTGAGGTGGCGTGGAAGAAGAATAAAGAATAATAATATTTTATTATTTAGTCTCCTTTGGCGTTCTAAGCATTTTCCTATAAATAGGCGCTTAGGTTAGAATTGAAAATCACACCAGAAACAAGTTTTCTTTCTCTCTAGATTATTGAGCGTATTTTTGTGAGTATTTTGATATTTTGAGAGTTGCTATTCAAAGGAAGTTTCACAAGACTATATCCGAAATTCAATCGTAAGACGGTTATTTTGAGGTAAGGGATGTTATTTTCTTCTCAAATGATATTATTTCTTCAATATCATTATGCTGAAATATTGGTTGGAACTTTTTATCAAATTTGGAACTTTTTCATGTCGGGGTTACTATTCATGAGTTACTATTCACGAGTTACTATTCATGAGTTACTATTCACGAGTTACTATTCACAAGTACTATTCATGAAGCGTGAAGATGTTTTTTTGTGGAATTTCTATCTTTTGGTGTCGGAGTTACTATTCACGATACTCAAGACTATTCACGATATCTGGCATTATTCATCGAAAAATAAAATTTCTTCTTTTCGTCCAAAATATCTATTCTGGATACTAGCTTTGATTGTATCCATGTTTTGATCATTCTTGAATTTTACACCACTATGATTATTTTTGAGGTATTTTTAAACATGGATAAAACAAAGTACGAATCCTAAATCCTTAATCCTTGTCATTTTGTTTCACTGGATTCGTTTCTTTAAAAATATTTTTCATCATCCTCAGTCTTAAATGATGATATTATTGAATATCTTTGGCCTGTAGTGCAAAGATGAATGATTTCTGAAGAATATCTTTGGCCCTTTAGTGCAAAATGAAAAGGGTGTTGAGATGAACATGACCGATGGATTAATATCTTTGGCCATAGTGCAAAGATGAACAGGTGTTTAAATGAACATGACCAACTGATGAATATCTTTGGCCTCAGAGTGCAAAGATGAATATTTGATTACGATGTATATTGATTGATGTTCTGGGGGATAAAAGATAGACGATGAACTATTAAATTCATACATAGAAGATAGTAGTTTGCATTCTCTACTTAACTCTTCTAATGAATTATTATTTCCTCTGCGAATATTGATTTAAAATTTGTTGTCTATTGTATTCTATAGATTTTTTTCTGTTGAAGACTAACGATAATTTGTTGTATTTTATCTTAGTCATAATATTCTTTACTGAGCTAGTTGAGCTCACCCTTTTCCTTTTTGTTCCATTTTTCTCGTGGAGGCGAGAATATAAGCGAGTACGAGTGCTGGTATGGAATGAAGGTTCTAGAGAGAGTTGTTTAGTAGTCCTCACCATTTTTGTAAAATAAAGTATCAATAAATGTGATGAGGATTTATTTGAGTATAGATATTGTCTGTAGAGATAATATTTGTATTTAAACTCACAGTTTTACTGTTGTAATAATAAAGTTGTAGTTGTTTCTGTACCATGTATTGACAACTCAGAATGGGTGATGTATACCTATTTTGGGGGCGTCACAATTGTCATCATCCTCATGTTTATATTATTTTTGAAAGTCATCTGTGGCCTGTAGTGCATAGATGGACTTGGTATGATTATGACCAGGGATTATTCGGTGTAATCATGGCCGTAATGTTAGAAATGATGTGGTAAAAGTCCTGATTGGCCCAAAGTGCATTGATGGACCGTTGTTGGGATGATCATGACCATTGATGAATACACAAATATCCTTGGCCCGTAATGAATGGATAATTTATGGTCATGACCCTAATGAATATCCTTGGCCGTAGTGCAGGGATGATGTGGATTATTTATTAAGCTGAGTCTCAGCGATAAAAGTGATGAAAAACCTTTTTAAATCATAAAAGATAGTAGATTTTATTCTCTACTTGACTCTTTTAATGGATTGCATGTTTTGCTGCTGTTAAACTTGATGTCTATTTTATTTTATCAGTTTAACACTGTTGAGGACTAATGATAATTTATTCTGCATTATCTTAGTCATAATATTTCTTACTGGGCTTGTTGAGCTCACCCTTTCTTTCACTGTTCTCTTCAGGAAATGAGAACGTAGCCGGGACTAGTCGGGGAACAGAGTGATGGTCCGAGATGGTGTCTTAGTAGTCCTCACTATTCTGTTAAATAGTGTGATAATAAATGTAATGAGGACTAAATTGAGTGTGGATATTGTCTAGATGACAATATTTGTATTAAAACTCACAACATGTATTTTGTCGTATTTTACACGACTGTTGTATAATCAAGTTGTATTTGAATTTAGTACCATGTATTTGGCGACTCAAGATGGGTGATGTATACCTATTTTGCGGGCGTCACATCAACCCTTTTATTTATTTTTTGGCTGGATTTTGAATTTTGGTTGCAATTTTTTTTGGAATTTTGAAACTGATTTTGATACCTTTTTTATTTTTTTATTTTTAGGGAGGTTCAAAGGGGGGGGGGGGGGTTTAAGAGATTGCTTGATGATGGACAAAGTGAAGAAAACCCTGTGAATTCATCATATCTAATTATGGCTCCAAAGAGGACTTACAAAAGAGATCCTCTTAATGATTTCAAAAGATATACAGAGGGTGGAACATTAGTGAGCCGCCATTCTTCAAATATGTAAGTTCTTTTATTTATTTACTTTAATTTTTTCTATAAAATTCAGGAAGTCTTTATAATAAATATAATTTTAATTCATTGTTCTCAATTTAAAGACCCATAAAGTTAGTGTATTTTGTTTGATACTTATAGTCCTACAAATGCACTTGATTCATTTTTTTTATTATGCAATCGAGCTCAATAACATGGGTGGATGGAATAAAATAAAGTAAGCCTACAAATAAAATAAGTGAAAAATTCCATCCACCCATGTTATTGAGCTCGATTGCATAATAAAAAAAATGAATCAAGTGCATTTGTAGGATTATAAGTATATAAAAAGTGAAAGTAGTATACACACAAGCCAATCATGTTTGATGATAAAGCATATACTTTGTAACAATCTTATTCACTTATTAATAAAAAGTATTAATTAATTAAAGGCTTTTAATTATCTACATGATGTTGTTTTATAATATGTGATAAACCCATAGTTTTAAGCAATGCTTTTAAAATAATGATGATGATCATTCTAATGAGATCTAAATTCTTAGAAAGCTTAAAACTAAAATAGTTCCCAATCATTGGATTACTAAATTGTGGATTAGTGAATCCGGATAGATTGGTACATACGTTGCTTGCTCATTAGATGAGGATGATTGATCTCATAATCATTTATGTGGAGACACTAAAACAAGTATGTAGGTGCTTATTAGAGAATAAGTTCACTGAACGTGGCTCGCTAAGGAATACCTAATGGAGTTTTACTTTCCAGTCAATAGAAATTCCTGTAGTGATAGTAGTACAAGTGACCCTTGGACTTGAGATCATCATAGTATCTTGTGTATGCTGAGTTATACTTTAACTTATTTCTTAAGACCCTTAGGGTATATCAAAGGGTATGCTTGGGTATAATAAGTTGTACATGGAGATAATGTATGATCAATAAAGAATCTATCGCTTCTAGTAAAAGAAGAGAAATGTCCTATATGATTCGATAAAAGACAACCCAGTAGTCCTTGGCCAAGGCAGAATGAAATTAGAAAAGAGTTTTTAATTTGCATTATTTAGAGTTGTGCATTTAAGAGTCGAAATACATATAATTAAATAAAATAAGACTTGACAGTAATTCCATGTCTTATATTTAATTGGGACATTGTATGGTGGAAGGATTGAATTATACGGTAACTATTTACTCAAAGGTTCTTTTATGATTAATGTTGAAATCTATATTATCTGGAAAGTCGTTAATCGCTAGGGAGGCTTATCCCTATTGTAGAATAAATATTATTTATTTAAATAAATTAATATTTTAATTTATTTATTTAAATAAGATTAAAATTATTCTAATTGATTTATTCACAACCGGTTTAATATGGAGAACCTAAAGGGTCACATCATAAAAGGAAGAATAATTATTTAAGAAGCAAATGGCATAGTCGTAACAATAAGGTAAGTATATTTAATTTAATCTAAGATGATAGAATAAATTAAATAGCTTAATATTTATTATTTAATATTTTGAAAATATTAAATATAAATTAATAAGAGGAGTCTTATTATTATTATTACTATTATTATTATTTAATTCCTAAAGGAGTTTTAGAATTAATTAATAAAAGTACTCTCATTTATTCCTAATAAGATTAGGAGGCTAATTAATTAAAAGTTTAATTAATTATTCCTAATAAGATTAGGAGCCTAATTAATTAAAGGAGTTTAATTAATTAAAATAAAGCCCAATTCCTTAATTGTTAAGGAGGGTTGCCTACATCTATAAATAAGAGGAGTCTTATTATGGGTGTAGAGTTATTGTTGACATTTTCATAATAGACGTGATTCTAATAGTTGGAGAATACGCTCCTTTTCTATGAGAGATAGAAAAATTAGGGTTTTGCCAAAATACCCATCTTCTTGAATCTTTCTTCTTCCTTGGTGGATCACCTCTAGAGGCCAAACACTTGGGCGGCTAACGTTGATCAAAGGAAGGAACCAAACCCGATGGATTCAAGTTGAACGCGAAAAGGATTGGAGGTGAACTTGTACCTGAGGAAGCTCGAATCTTCAAGGGTATGATTCTTATTCTTTATCTTTTCGTTTAATTAATAATTGTGCATAAAGGATGATCCGGGTATATGGTTTGTAAAATTTTAAAACTCTGATTTTCCACGTTTTCGCTTATGTTGTGCAATTTAATTGTGTTCATGAATATTACAAACCTAACAAAAAGAGGAACAAAGATTTGTAGGACTACAAGTATCAAACAAAACACACTAACTTTAGGGGTCTTTAAATTGAGAACAATGAATTGAAATTATATTTGTTATTTAGACTTCCTGAATTTTATAGCAAAAATTAAAGTAAATAAATAAAAGGAACTTACAGCACAGTAATGGCGCTCACTAATGTTCCGCCTAGGACTGAGCAAAAAACGGATATAACCGAATAACCAAAGTGAAGCGAATTTTTTTAACCGAAATTTATTGATAATTCGGTTATTTTTTATATTTCGGTTATATCCGAATTCTTATTCGGTATTCGGTATTCGGGTCCGGTTATTAAAATCATCATATTCATTAACCCGAATAAACGAAAATATTTATTATTACGACTCAGTCACCACTACTTTCATCTTTATCACAAAAAAGACTTGGTAGTAGTTGGCCAGAAATTATATTTTCTCACAAGTTAAGTAACGACTCTCTTTTTTCTCGTCTGACGTCTCTCTTCTTCACTAAGGTGTTAACTGCTCGCGATCGACGACTACCTTAGATTTCTTAAAAACCGGTGAGCTCACCCTCTTTCTCCCTCTTCGTCTGCATATATATGTATTTCTCTTTATCCGGCACCTTCGCCCCTTCCTTCTCTTCCTCGGTTCCTCCCGCTTTCTCTCTCCACTAACCGAACCCTCAGATCTCAGATTTCACCACTAGTACCCCCGATTTCAGTCCCAAACTATCGATGACGAAGGCTTATAATATCCATCGCTTCGATAAATCCACTATCGTCTTTTGCAGTACGAACAAGTGATTGATTTGGAGACTGGAGTGCCTTCGAGGACTCAATTCGTGGGTAAAAATCATAGATCTGTTCTTGGTTCCTCTTCTTATTTTCTGTTCTTTGTTCTAGATTCTGGATTCTGGAATTCGATTTGCTTGTAATGTTTTGTTTTCTGTTCAAAGTAGTTCTTTCTAATTTTTGATGATCATCTGTGCCCAGAAGCAATTGCTCTCTTTCTTTGTTAAAGTTTTGGTGTAGAAATATTGTAATACCCGAGAATTTTCCGTATTATTAAATGAATATATTAATGGAAATGATATTTCTGTGAATATAATTGTTATTATTTTATGAGTCGATTAAATCAATTGATTTATATTTAATCGATGCGTATTAAGATGTGTGAAGTGACAATGGGATTTGTGAAATACCTTGTGTGGCATAATGTGAAAAGAGAAAATCCATTAAGTAGATTAAAACGAGAATTAAGAGGATTAATCGTGTTGATCAGGTGAATTCATATAAGTAATCAATACACTTGTTGATGTGTAGTAACACTCTTGTGGACATTAATTCATGTCGTATAAAGCGAGTTTAGCGATGAAAATTGACACAGGCTGAAGCTAAACCAGATCTTGCACTTGTCGTCAGAACACCGCAATTGCAATTTCGGTTGTCCCAAAGATCTGATTTAATCGGCAAGAATCAAGCTTAGTGGTCGATTGGAGAAAAATTAATTTTTCTACTTTGGAAAATTAAATGAAACAATTATGTGGCATGTGTGACATTAATAAACTATGAAATAAAGTGCGCAAATAACCAGTAATAATTGTTAATTGTTATATTAATTAATTGATAATGGTTGTGGTAGAATATTAAATTCTTAGTAATTAACTAATAACGTGTGATTACTATTATTTGCAATATATTATAAAGATAAATAATGATTATGAAAATCCATAACTACATTAATCAATGATGGTTCGATTAATTAATATTGATGTTAATTAATCAAGGAAGTGAATAAATTATTTATTTAACATAAATAAATAAGTTACTAATATAATAATATTATATTAATCTTATGTGCATATATATACTATATACTATATAGTGCAGTGACACTTATGTGACTATATATTAAGTCTTATAAAACTATATTGTATGGGCAATGTGATTAAACATATTGGAACTATATGTTATAAATACATTATCTATGTGACAATATGTATGTGGGTATATATTAAAATAATATACCATGAGCATATTGTAAACTATTATTTTAATAAAGTGTACCAGTGTGATAAAATATACATGGATTATATGTATGTTACATAACATCTACTACCTTGAAATGATAAATCATATTGTGACATTTAGTTATAATGTATGATTAATATGTGTAACATAAGAGTGGGAATGTGTAGAAGTAGGCAAGAGTGATGAGTTAGTAGAAGTGTCCCAAAATGAGTGTCCCATTTACTCCCAAATTCTCAGTCCCGTGTGTAGCATAAAGGCTAAGGCCTATTTCTTTTCTCTTCTTTCAAACCTCCTAACTAATGATCATGGGGGAGTGGTGGTCATGATGCAATTCAACTAACCTCCAACTGTTAGTGTTTATGCCTTAGAGGCTAATTATTTGATATAATTGCTTAACATTTTGATATTATATTTGATTGAATAAATATATGATTTTATTATGGTTTTATTTACTGCATTATATAAATGTTAACATAATAAAATTCCTTAGAATAGTGATACAAATTATATAGTTTCAAGTATGTGACTTGAACATGAGATTATATAATTATAATTAGTATCATTGTTCTTAAATGTCCCTAGTCGAGTATTATTGTTGATGGGACAATAATGATGCATTGAGACTAGTATGTGGATCGATTGATGACCAAATCTCATTGGTCATAAATATATGAGATATTAAGTCAATGCATAGGTACATGTTGAAGAAACGATGTCTTGGATGCACCCACCATGAGAATTCTATATGGAGCATTATGCGAAGTGTCATTAGAAATTCTCATAGTGACAATGATGTAATGGTCCTCCGACCTGAAATCACTATATTTACTACACGGAATTTATATACTTTGATATCATCAAATGTCACCTTTAATAGGGTGGACTATAAAGGTGATTATTGGGTACATCATGAATCGTGTGAGGAATATGAGTGATCTAGATGGAATTTAACCTTCCTCTATATTAGGGGTGATATCCGTAGGCCTCTTGATTAAGTAGGACTATGAAATGCATGGCCATGCTCAAATAGTGATTTGTTTCATATAGTCTACTCATTGATCAAGAAAACTTAGATTAAATTATGAAGAGTATGCCACATTCCATGACTCGAGTTTAATCTAGGATATTAAGGTTAAAAGGATTAAATTACATTGAAACATTTATCACGAAAAGGTTGCATCGAATCATTACTTGAATTACTTGAATCATTGATCTTATTATTACTTGGGTAGCAGTGATGCATTACTAGATGTCGCTCACTGTTTATAATTTTATAATATAATTTTAAAATTATTGCCAATGTAATAATAACCTATAGGGTCACACACATAGAACGTAATTAAAAGAGAATTAATTTAAATTATAAATATTTAAATATATCAATATGATTGATAGTATTTAAATTAAGAATTTAAATTAATAGGATAATTTATATATAGGTATATTAATTAAGACTTAATTAAGATATATATAAATTCGGATTTTATTAAATTAGGTTTTGAATAATATTTTTTTAATGGCTATATATATGAAATGTAGTAGCCATTTTAGGGATTATTCATAAATCTAAAAACCTAGCAATTTCTTAGAGAGAGAGACTAGAGAAAACAAGTTCTGAAAATCCTCATCCTTGGTGGCTAGTACCACGGTTCCTTCTTCTGTAGATCGTAGGACAATTCTCGAGTGCGTTCGTGTGGATACCGTAGAGGCGCGATTCATTTGGATTGCGTTGGAGATTCGAGAGCATCAATTTCAGTATCACAATTGGTATAATTTCTAACCACTGAGTTAATTGATTTTCACATGGATCATGTTTAGGGTTTTAGAATTGCCTTAAATTGTTCTTTTTCTGCTGCATTTTTGTGCCAAAATCCCTTCACCAACAACTTCTCCTTACCCTTCATGCAATTCTTTCATCCATGAGTTTGATTTAGGGGAAAATGTTATTGTCTGGGTTTTAGATGTTCTATAAATAAGAGCTCTCCTTCCATTGTTACATTGCTAAGAATTCCATTGAAGATGAGGTTGAGAGAATACAAACATTCTAAGAGTTTGAGAGTTCATTGGAGCAAGTTCTTATCACATTGCAGAGGTATAACTCCTTTTACTTGTTGCCATTTTCAATTCTGTTAAACAGAGTTCGTATGTATGGAAATTTAAATTCTTGAATTCATGGAATTAGATGTTAATGAGGTTGGGTATTGGTTATAAAGCTTTTATATGACCATATAAACATATTTAAACTGATACATGAGTGTTTAGAATCAATTTCGTGGGTAAATTCTATGTTTGGGTTGAACAATTCTTGAAGCGAAGCGGTCGTTCTCGGCTCGAATTCAAAGCGGTAAGAATCGCTACCAGATATTATCTTGAGCACAACTCGATTCATGCTTCTGCCATCGAATTCAGTTAGAACTTCTATTTTGAAATCTGCTATGTGTTGATCGACCATTATGGCTTAAACT
Organism: Panax quinquefolius; assembly: GCA_020205615.1. Classification (NCBI taxonomy): domain Eukaryota; kingdom Viridiplantae; phylum Streptophyta; class Magnoliopsida; order Apiales; family Araliaceae; genus Panax; species Panax quinquefolius. Next base: position 106,006,240 of record CM035153.1, read on the forward strand.
AGCATGAAAGCATGTTTAAGGTGTATGTATAAGTATATGAATCTAAGTTGGGCATGTTTTAATAGATTTACATGATTAACGAAGGCATATGGTTTAGATGGAAATTAGGACGTTGAGTTTTGAAAACGAACTATGTTCTGCAGATTTGAGCTTACTATTCTACACCAATGGCTGGTTTCACACATAGATGAGCATGTTATAGTGTACATAATTCCTTTAAGCATGACCAAACTTCTTAGGCTTTGCGTTAAAAATATTTTCAAGAAAAAGCTTAGCCTAGTGAGCTAACATGCATGATTTATACATGATTTATATTCAGACTTTGCAAGCATGTTAGTATGACTTAGAAATGCATGAATAAACCTTTAGCTTGTGTTTATGTGATTAACAAGGAAGCATGAACAAGTTGAACTTACTAGTAAGCTTTGAATGTGAATATTGTCAAACTACCATGAGGACTAGAATCTGACATTTGTGATCATGTTTGATGACACTCTTAATGTGACGCCCCCAAAATAGGTATATATCACCCATCTTGAGTCGCCAAATACATGGTACAAAATTCAAATATAACTTAATAATACAACTGTCGTGTAAAATACGACAAAAAATAAACTGAGAGTTTTAATACGAATATTGTCTTTTAGACAGTATTCAAACTCAAATGGAGTCCTCATTACATTTATTATCACACTATTTAACAGAATAGTGAGGACTACTAATGCTATCATCTGGACCGTCACTCCGTTCCCCGACTATTCCCAGCTATATGCTCATTTCCTGAAGAGAACAATGAAAGCAAAGGGTGAGCTCAACTAGCCCAGTAAGAAATATTATGACTAAGATAATGCAGAATAAGTTATCGTTAGCCTTCAACAATGTTAAACTGATAGAATATAATAGACAACAAGTTTAACTACAGTGGAACAAACAATCCATTAAAAGAGTCAAGTAGAGCATGATATCTACTATCTTTTATGATTTAAAAAGATTTTCATCAACTTTATCGCTGAGACTCAGCTTAATAAATAGACCAAATCATCGAATCATCCCTGCACCACAGCCAAGGATATTCATGTAATCATCAATGGTCATGACTATACCGAATAATCCCTGCTCATAATCATACCAACAACTGTCCATCAATGAACTACAGGCCAATGAAGACTTTTACCACATCATTTGAAACATTACGGGTCATGATTATACCGAATGATCCCTGATCATAATCATACCAATTAACAGTTCATCTATGCACGTAAGCCAAAGATGACTTTCATCACAATATAAGCATGAGGATGATGACAATGACATAAGAATTCAATTAAAAGAAACAAAGGATAAATTTTTAAAGATTTATAATTTAATTTATCCAGAATTCAATAATGTTCAAATTGCCAACATGATACTGCTTTGTGGAGTAAAATTCAAGAATGATATTGTATCAAAAATGATTTGGACCGAAAAGAAATTAATTTTTGTCATGAATAGTACTTTGGGTGAATAGTACCCAGATAAATAGTACCCCATGAATAGTACTTCGGGAATAGTACCCTGTGAATAGTACTTTGTGAATAGTACTCGTGAATAGTACCTTATAAATAGTACTTTATAAATAGTACTTTGTGAATAGTACCCGTGAATAATTCTTTTGTGAATAGTACCGTATAAATGAATACTACTCATGGACAGTACTCTGGCATGAAAAGCTTAAAATTTAACAAGAATGTGTAGAAAATATCCTTGTGAAACGATACTAGATGAAGCGCAAATTTCAAGGATATTCTATTAATTTCATGGAGTATAGAAACAATATTTTAACAAGATGAGGGTATAATCAGGAATACGAGATGAAATAATATTACTCACATACTACAATGTATGGAAGAAAATATTATTCCTACGAATACTGAACAAAATAATATCCGTTACCTCAGAAAAAGATTGGATACTGGAATAATGAGGTAGCAGACTTCTCTTCTTCTTTCTCTCTATAAATGCTCTTGTGAGTCTTAGTGAATTGGTGAGAATGAAGGAAGAATGAACTTCTATTTATAGGAAAATATAGTTTCGATAATTGCACGTTTTAGGGCTCGAAATATTACAGTATAATACCTTCATCTTTTCCTTTATTTTTAATTTAGTCCTACAAGTATTATCAAACTTGCACCACCTCCCCTAATAGTATATCATGTGAATTAATAGTACATTCATGTGAATCAATAGTTCAATCATGTGAAAAAAATAATTACAGTATAGTACCTTCATCTATACCTCCATTTTTAATTTAGTCATGTAAGTATTATCAATCTTGCACCACCTCCCCTAATAGTACATGCATGTGAATCAATAGTACACACATGTGAACAAATAATTATAAGCATGTGAATTAATAGAAATTAATTGCTCATTTATCTGATTAATTACCCGATTGGTCAATATAACCTCCAGACATCCATTATTATTGAAATAGATGTCGATTTCCACTAACACTAATAATCCCAACACAATGGAGCTATCAATTTCATCTTTAATCAACAAAAACTTATTCATCATTAATATTATAACACACAATATTTAACAACCAGGTCGTTCCCAGGAAATAGGGGGTTTCTGATAACGATTTCTCCTTATTGGCGCGCAATGAGGTGACCAAACCTCACCTTGACAGAACTTCTAGACATTGTCAATATTGCAAATAATAATATGAATAACTTTGTCATCTCAATTATTGATTTAATAATATAAAATATTATGCAGATGATACTGTGATAATAATTGAATCAATAATATGAGAGATATGATGCATCAATTACTGTAGCAATAATTGAGTATAACTGAGTGACTTCTCACGTAAGCATCAATAATCGATACTGTGTGCTACTATGCAACCACGCCTATTACTGTACTTTTACTACCGGGTAGTTCAACAATTTAACGGTAAAACTTTCACCGTTATTTTTATAAAAAGATAATTTTGTCATTTTCTAACTACGACAATACTTCCATTGTGGGGTCCACCAATGATTGTGCCGTCGTACGAATATTCCCTGTTAAAACGAATATTTCCCGACCAATCGAATATTTTACAACAACTTGCTTACTTTGCAAAATTTATAAATATTACCCACAACTATAACATTATATCATATCCACACCATAATATATATTTTGAGAAAATTTAATCTTTATTCATAAAAGTTGGGGTTTTACAACCTCCCCTTCTTATGAAATTTCGTCCTCGAAATTATGGTGCGTACCTGGTATGTCAAAGAAGTGAGGATACCTTGACTTCATCTCAGATTCTAACTCCCAGGTCATTTTCTCCACATCGTGGTTTCTCCATAAAACTTTGACTTGAGGTATAACCTTGGAGCGTAGAATATGATCCTTCTTATCCAAGATTTTAACAGGTAACTCTTCATACGTTAAATCTTCCTCTATCTCGTCTGGTTCTAATTCAATAATGTGGTTTGAGTCTTTCAAATATTTACGTAACATAGATATGTGGAAAACGTTATGAACACGAGACATACTTGGCGGTAAGGCGAGTCTATAGGCCACAGTTCCTACTCGTTCGAGGATTATAAACGGGCCAATGAATCGAGGATTGAGCTTTCCTCTCTTTCCAAATCTCGTAACTCCTTTCCATGGAGCAACATGTAACAATACATGATCTCCAATATTGAATTCCACGTCCTTTCAATAAAGATCTGCATAACTCTTTTGTCGATCTTGTGAGGTTTTTATACGTTGTCGGATCGTTTGAATCTTTTCCGCAGTCATACATACCAAATCCGGTCCCAACAACGTTGCTTCACCCACCTCATCCCAGCATACTGGAGAACGACACTTTCTTCCTTACAACGCCTCAAATGGAGCCATGCCAATACTTGCTTGATAACTATTATTGTAGGAAAACTGTACCAATGGTAAGAACTTGTCCCAACTTCCCTTGAAGTCAAGGACATAGAGTCTTAATAAATCTTCAAGAGTTTGAATATTCCTTTTTGACTGCCCATCCGTTTGAGGATGATACGCCGAACTAAATTGTAAATCCGTGCCCATAGCTTTTTGCAAACTAACCCAAAATCTTGAAGTGAACTTTGGGTCTCGATTAGAAACTATGGATACTGGCATACCATGCAATCTTACGATCTTGTTTATGTACATACTAGCAAGACGTTCAAGTGTAAAAGTTTCTCGTATCGGTAAGAAATAAGCAGACTTGGTCAATCTATCAACAATGACCCAAATCGCATCTATGCCTTGAGAAACCTTGGGAAGACCAGTAATAAAATCCATGGTAATGTGCTCCTACTTTCATTCTGGTATTTCAAGTGGTTGCAATGGACCTTTTGACACTTGATGCTCCGCCTTGACTCGTTGAAAAGTTAGACACCTTGAGATAAACTTCGCTATCTCTCTCTTCATATTGCTCCACCAAAATGTATGTCGAAGATCACGATACATTTTGGTACTCCCAGGATGGATTACAAACGATGTGTTGTGCGCCTCCATCATGATTTTATACTTCAAGTCAGAATCGTTAGGAATACAAAGTCTGGAGTTGACTCGAAGTATTCATTCTTTATTGATTCTTGCTTCTGGAATAGCACCTTCTTGCACTTTCTTCTTCATACGCATCAGCTCCAGGTCTGTAGTTTGAGCAACATTAACTTTATCGATTAAAGTCGGTTCCCCTCATATATTCGCCATCATCACATGGGTCCCTGGAGTCTTTAACTCTATTTCCATCCTTTCTAAGTCATACAAAATGGGTTTTTGCGTTGACAATATTGCACTCGTGTAAGACCCTGGATTTTATGAAATAAAAGTAATCGATTTTTCTTATAATTATTATTCATTAAATGGTTAAATTGATAAAAGTTAAGGGTGATATATTAAAAAATTTCAAAATACTCAAGTGGTTATAAAATACTCATTTCTGTCGGGGAATATTCGTTTGGTCGTGGAATATTCTTATTTTCGGGGAATATCCGTACGACGGCGCAGCCATATGTGGGCCCCATAACAGAATAACTGTCGGATGAAGAAAATGACAAGTTTGAGTTTTTATAAATAACGACGTAGTTGTTACCGTTAACACTGTTGGAATACTTGGTGGTTAAAATACAATAATACGTGTGGTTGCACAGTAGCACACGGTATTGCATAGTATTTTTGAATTATTGATTCTTACGTAAGAAGGCAATACTCAATAATTGTTACAATAATTACTGCTTAATATTTTATTTTATTGATTCAATAATTGCTGCGTTGATATTTTATATTATTGTTGTTTCAATAATTGTCACTGCATAATATTTTCCATTATCAGATCAATAATTCATATTATTTGAATAATATTATTAGATAGCATTATTGGCAATGTCTAGAAAGTTCTGTCAAGGAGAGGTTTGGTCACCTAATTGCGCGCCAGTAAGGAGAAATCCTTATCGGAAAGCCCCCTCTTTCTTGGGAACTGCCTGGTTGTCATAATTGTGATTCTGTAATATTATTTGTGAATAATTAATTATTGATTTATATGATAAGGAAATATTTATTTGATGCGGATATAAATGATGGATTTATTTATGTGGTTATAAATGAAGGAATTAATGTTGAGGTGCTTTATCAGTATTTTTGTCGGAAAGGAGGTATTAAAAATCAAACTAGTGTTCTTGTGATATATTGCGTGAGTTATAATTTTTAATCCGACCGTTGGATCGTTATGATTTTTAGATATGTTATACATATATAAGTTGAGTATATGTCCACAAATTTTGAACCGTTAAAAATGAACGTATAAATTGTTATGAATTTTAAGAGGTGACTGGTTCAGAAATTGTTGAAGTTTTGGAATTTATCATTTTGGTGGAAAATTCTAGAATGCGTGAGCCCCACCTATGATTGGTGAAGAAATGTGCTGAAATTCTAATTCAAATGTGGTGGGTGGCAATAGTAGGAGGTAAAGACATCAGGTAGCAGGTCAAGTCTGCTTCGGCGTGCTAACATTTTCCTATAAATAGAGAGCTTAGTTAGAATTGAAAATCACACCAGAAACGTAAGCTTTCTCTCTTTCTCTCTCTATATTATCGAGTGTATTTTATGAGTATTTTGATACTTTGAGAGTTGCTAATGAGTGCAAGTTTCCTTCAGTGTCATATCCGATATTCCAGTCAGAAATACTGCTCTTTTGAGGTAAGGGATTTTAAGGGTTATTATGTTTCTTCAGTTTCGTAATTTTTCTGACCTTCAAAAATTCTGAAAAAATTTGAAATGATATTTTGATGAGTTTTCTCGATTGTGTCCAAAAATTACGATTTTTGGATGTATAGATTAGGAGTTATGGATTTTATGAGAAAAGACTATTTTAAAAGTAAACCCTTATAACTCCTTATGGTTAACTCCAAAATTGATGAAATTTTTATTGGGAGTACATCTATATAACATTAGTATATCTTGTAAATTTCGGAATTTTTGGACATAAGTACAATTTATGATAAATGTCTAAATATTCGGCAGTTTTGGCCATATAAAAAATAGTAAATGAATTTTAAAAATTCCTAGAAAAATATATGTTCAATATGGGACTATGTTATGCTAAATTCCAGAAAAGAAAATTTGTTTGTACTGATTTGGTATTTTTCATGAAAATGGACTAGTTATGAGTAAATGAATTAAATATGTTATGTGAAGGAAGAAAATTGAAAAATATGATTTTATGGCTTGAGAATCTTATATGAGGTATATGCAAATTTTTGATGAGGGTTTTGGTTATTGGTGATGAAATCTTATGAGTTTGGCATTTTAGTATAATTAAATGCATTAATTAGTAAAGTGTAAACAATTAAAATAAATTATTTATAAGTTTAAGATATGTTATTCTTTCAATATCATTATACCGAAATATTGGTATGGATTTTATTGTGAAATTTCTACCTTTTTTATGTCGGGGTTACTATTCATGAATTACTATTCATGAGTTACTATTCATGAGTTACTATTCACGAGTTACTATTCACGGGATACTATTCACGACAAAATTGGTTTATTTTTTCTGACCAAATTATCGTTGATTTATGAATCTTACTCTTGAAATTAAATCCATGTTTTGATCATATTATTTTTATTATCATATATAACATTTTTATAATCCTGGTGACGAAATTTCTCTTTGACTTGAGTGTAAAGATGGGTAGATTATTGGTATGATCGTGACAATGGGTTCTCTTTGGCCAGTAGTGCAAAGTTGAATCGTTGATTGGTATTATCATGACCATTGAATTTACAATTGAATATTTTTAGCTTAAGTGCAAAGGTGAATTGATCAACATATATGGTTATAATTATGGTTTATATAAATTCTAAAATGATTATGTATTTCTTTGAGATATTAATATCTTTGGCCTACAGTGCAAAGATGAATTATTGATGAATATCTTTGGCCTGCAGTTGATGAATATTTTTGGCGTGTAGTGCAAAGATGACCCGTTGTTGAATATCTTTGGCCCGTATTGCAAAGATGACCTGTTGTTGAATATCTTTGGCATGTAGTGCAAAGATGAACTGTTAATGAATATCTTTGGCCCGTAGTGCAAAGATGAACTTATTAGTATGATTATGAACAGGAACTGTGATTTGGTATAACCATGATCTTTAATGTTTCAAGTAAAGACATGTGATGAAAAATATCTTTGTCTTGGATGAGAAGAGAAAATTAGAACTACAATTATGATTATGAGTTATTCACATGACTGTGAATAGGATCTGTTGATTAATGTTACAGGGTTAAAGCATTGTTGGTGGACTTTTAACATGGAGAAGATTATAGACTTTATGGTCTATTTGACTCTTCTAATGGATTGCTCATTTCGCTGCAACTATGGTTGAAAAGTTTTATCATCTACCATATGTTCTAAATCTCTGATTTATTACTGATGAAGGCTATTGATAATTTAATTATCTTTAGTCATAATATTCTTTACTGAGCTAGTTGTGCTCACCCTTTTGCTTCACAATTCCTTTCGGTAATAAGAGTGTTCTTAGGGTCGAATTGACGGGGATAACAGAGAGAATAGAACGGTGGTCTATAGTTTGTTGAGGTTCTCCTAAATAGTATGGAAATAATTTTATTGAGAACTTTAGATAAGTGTGTCGTATTGTATACGTCATTTGATATTTAATTTTGGTGAACCGAATAGGGTAAGGTGAACCCAACTTTGGAAATGTGTTTTGCCACTATTATACAAGATGTCTAATGACCTACGAGTTATCATAAGATAGGGTTGTGCACATCCACTTGCTGAGTATATCTACGAGCACTACCTATATGATCTTGGAGTTTATTTGAAATATAATTTTCAACTGGAGACAGCGGAGATAGTTATATGTCAAGAGAAGACTCACCATTGGAAGGAACATGATAGTAATCTTCTCATTTTTCTTTGGGTCTATTGGATCAACCAAGGATAATTCTCTGGACATATGATATCTATCATAACTTAGATTCATGGCCTCCTATGTACGAAGGTTTCCTTGAGCACTTCCCAAAGATTTTAATTTCTAAAATAGTTATTGACTGTACCTTTATGTAATGTATCAATGTGAGGTGTTGTCCATAGTTGGGACGTGAGTCACAGTTGGTATTAAAACTCACAGTATATGTGTTGTATTTTGCACGACAATTGTAGTAATAAAGTTGTAGTTATTTTCTGTACCATGTATTTGGCGACTCAGAATAGGTTGGATGAATTGGACCTATTTTGGGGGCGTCACAACTCGTACCCGCATATGATCTTCTACTCAATGCGTCAGCTACTACGTTCGCTTTTCTAGGATGGTATTGGATGGTATGATCATAATCTTTCAATAACTCAAGCCATCGTCGTTGCCGCATGTTGAGTTCCTTTTGAGTGAAGAAATATTTGAGGCTTTTATGATCCGTATAGATCTCCACCTTCTCTCCATACAGGTAATGACTCCAAATCTTAAGCGCAAAAACGACTCCTGCCAACTCTAGATCATGAGTAGGATAATTCCTCTCATATTCTTCTAGTTGTCGAGAGGCATAGGATATGACTTTCCCATGTTGCATGAGAACACATCCTAACCCTTTGCCTGAAGCATCAATGTAGATGACAAATCCTCAAAGAGCGGATGGTATTGTCGAGCAGTCTTTGAAATGAGTCTCCTCTTGAGTTCTTGAAAACTCTTCTCACATTCCTCGCTCCAACCAAATTTTGTATCTTTTCGAGTTAGCTGAGTTAATGGAGTAGCGATTCGAGAAAACCCTTCTATGAATCTCCGATAATAACCAGCTAAGCCGAGAAAGCTACGTATTTGATCAACGACTTAGGTTGCTCTCGACTTTAAATTGCTTCAATCTTTCTTAGATCAACGGATATTCCATGATTTGATATCATGTGCCCAAGGAATGCAACTTCCTCAAGCCAAAACTCACATTTCTTCAACTTGGCATAAAGCTTGTTTTCACGAAGCTTTTGAAGTATCAGCCTCAAGTGTTTCTCATGGTCTTCACGGGTTTTGGAGTATATGAGGATGTCATCAATAAAGATGACCACAAAGTGATCCAAATATTCTTTGAATACTCGGTTCATCATGTTCATGAAGGCAGCAGGAGCATTAGTCAATCCGAAAGACATGACTAGAAATTCATAATGCCCGTACCGAGTTCTGAAAGCAGTCTTTGGAATGTCATTAGTTTTCATCTTCAACTAATGATATCCAGAACGAAGATCAATCTTTGAAAAGAATTTGGCTCCTTGCAACTGGTCAAACAAGTCATCAATGCGAGGCAACGGGTACCTATTTTTGATGGTGACATGATTCAACTCCCGATAATCAATACAAAGTCGCATACTTCCATCTTTCTTCTTTATGAATAGAAACGAGAGTAGCCCGAGGAGACGTCTTAGGGACGAATGAAACCAAGTCTAACAATTCCTCGTAGTTGGGTTTTAACTCCCGAAGTTCAATAGAGCCATTCGATATGGGGCTTTGGAAATGGGTTTTGTCTGGGATTCAAGGTCGATACAAAATTCAATTTCACGCCTGGGGTAGGCCGTAAGTTCTTCGAGAATACGTCGAAATTTATTAACAATAGAAATATCATTCAAATCTGATGTATTTTTATTTAAATCCGTGACATGGGCTAAGAAAGCTTGACATCCATTTTTCAATAAACAAATAACTTTATGACTTGATATGACAATGATTGATTTTAGTGGTTTGGTTGCTTGAATTCGCATAATAGGTTGGTTAAGAATATGAAAGCTAACAACCTTACGAAAACAATTGATTTTAGCATGATGAGTAGTTAACCAATCAACCCCTAAAATCACATCAAATGCAAGTATTTTCAAAGAAATAAGATCGACAGGTAACGTGCGGTTACCGATTTGAATCAAACAAGACTTATAAACCGTGGATGTAATGAAGGTTTCTCCCAACGGAGTTTCAACAGATAAGTCAAAGTCTAATTTCTCCGGAGTCAAATTTAAACGTTGAGCGCAAGTAGGAGAAATAAAAGAATGGGTAGAACCGGTATCAAATAAAGTATAAACTTCGCTAGAGTTTATGATTAGCTTACCCGTGATCACCTCGTTCGGATTCCTCGCTTTTTGAGAGATTACGACAAACTCCTTCCCTTGACCTACCGGTTTTGTCTTGTCTGGGACACCCTTTGATGCCTCCATCCCAGCTAGACTTAACTTTGGTGCACGAAAAAATCGGGCTAGGTGACCTTCTTTTCCACAATTATAACACGCTTTGGACTGCATCGTGCAGTTTGGACTTATGTGTCCTTCCCCTCCACATTTGTAATATACGACCGGTGGTCATTCTCCTTCCTTAACAACAGGTGCTGGTGCTGACGTCTTTCCATACTTGTTGAATCTCCTCTTCTTGAAATGTCCACTCTTATTATCATGGCCATGATTACCACCGAAGTGATTATCATTTCTGGCATGTTGATTCCATCCATGTTTGTTGTCACCGCTTCGATGACTGCTACCACTGGTATTATCGACTTGCCGGCTGCTCTCTCTTGGTTGGGTTAACTCATTATCGCGCTCCAATAACTGAGCCCTATTCACAACATCCGAATATAAACACTTTGTTTATGAAAGATAAGGTATTGATGTATCTCTGGTTTCAAACCTCTTAAAACATCCGCGTCATTCTCTCCTCATTATCAACCAAGTGGGACGACACCGAGACAACTCAAAGAAACTTAGCTTCGTCTTCGCGCCATACGATCATATTATTTTGCTCAAGCTTGATGAACTCTACCTCCTTCATGTGACGAATACTTTCGTGAATGTACTTGTCGTTGAAACGACTCTTGGAACTTCTCCCAAGACATTTTGAGTCTTGGCGGAGTTGAGTACGCTTTCATGATTCCCACCATAAATCGCCTCACTTTCATGACATGAATGTGACGCCCCAAAATAGGTATACATCACCCATCTTGGGTCGCCAGATACATATGCGAATCTGAATACAAACTAATTATACAACGATTAAATTGTAAAATATGATTAAACATAAACTAAGAGTTTTAATAAGAATATTGTCATCTAGACAATATCCACACTCAAAGGAGTCCTCATTACATTTATTGTCACACTATTTAATGTAATAGTGAGGACTACTAATGCTATCATCTGGACCGATCACTCCGCTCCCCGACTCATCCCGGCTATATTCTCATTTCAAGAGAACAATGAAGGAAAGGGTGAGCTCAACTAGCCCAAAGAAGAAATATTATGACTAAGATAATGCGTAATAAATTAACATTAGTCTTCAACAATGTTAAACCGATAAAATACAATAGACATCAAGTTTAATCTGCTGCAGTGAACAAGCAATCCATTAGAAGAGTCAAGTAGAATAAAATCTACTATGTTTTATGATTTAAAAAGGTTTTTCATCACTTTTATCGTTGAGACTCGACAATAAATAATCCACATCATCCCCGCACTTTTCTGACAAGGATATTCATTAGTATCACGACCACAAATTATCCATGCACTACGGGCCAAGGATATTCGTGTATTCATCAACGGTGGTCATGATCATGCCAACAATCGTCCATCAATGCACTACGGGCCAATGAGGACTTTTACCACATCATTTGTAACATTACGGTTATGATTATACCGATTAATCCCTGGTCATAATCATACCAAGTCCATCTATGCACTACAGGCCACATATGACTTTTAACATAATATAAACATGACGATGATGACAATGATATAAGAATTCAATAAAACAAGTTCAAGAATTAATTTATCTAGGAACTAATAACGTCTAAATTGTCAACATAATACTTCTTTGTAGAGTAAAATTCAAGAATGCTCAGAAGAATATTTCCATGAAAAGATACTGGATGAAGCGCAAATATCAAGGATATTCCACTAATTTCATGGAGTATAGAAGTCAAAACTTTAACCAACTGAGTATAATAAAGAATGGAATAACAAAAGAAATCACCAGGCATGCGATAGACCGCACAGACAGGTTATTCCAACAGAATAATAAATAATGGAACCAGGTCAGGCAAAATTCGCACCGACAGGATATTCCAACAGAATAATAAAGAATGGAATAACAACAGAAATCACCATGCATGCGATAGACCGCACAGACAGGTTATTCCAACAGAATAATAATTAATGGAACCAGGTCAGGCGTAATACGCACCGACAGGATATTCCAACAGAATAATAAAGAATGAAATAACAACAGAAATCACCATGCATGCGATAGACCACACAGAAAGGTTATTCCAACAGAATAATAATTAATGGAACCAGTTCAAGCGTAATACGCACCGACAGGATATTCCAACAGAATAATAAATAACGGAACCAGGTCCGGTGTAAAACTCACAGACAGGATATTCCGACAAAATAGTAAAGAATGGAATAATAGAAGAATTTCACCATGTATGCGGTACTTTGCATATACAGGTTATTCCAACATAATAATAAGGAATGTAATAATAGAAGAATTTCACCATGTATGCGGTACTTCGCATATACAGGTTATTCCAACATAATAATAGGGAATGGAACAACAGAAGTTCTCTTCATGAATATGAAAGAAATAATACCCTACTTGATACAACAAATAATATCCCTTACCTTATAAAGAAGAGTACTCAAATGACGGGTAGTGAGGGATATACTTGAAGAAAACTTGCACTACGCTCAAAGCTTTCTTAAACTCTAAAGAAATACGCTCAAGATTATAGAAGAATAATTCTCTCTAGCTCTCTCTCAGAGTTTCAAAGAATTAAATGTAAGAAATAATGAAGGAATGAGCTTCTATTTATAGAAGAATGGATCAATAAGAACCAATCCATGAACGATCCAGATTGATTTACTTTTAAGCGGACGGTCCAGATTGGTTTACAATAAAATATAATATATTCTATTTATAATCTAATAAAATGAATAACTTTATAAAAGTATTCTATTTTATATAAAATGATTTTACTATGCAAACACTATGCACCATTATGCAAATACTATGCATAATAAAATATAATATATTCTAATTATTGTCTAATAAAACAAATAACTTTATAATAGTATTACATTTTATATAAAAAGCTTTTCCATTTTATTACATTAATAAAATTAATAAAACAAAACTCATATATATATATATATATATAACAATCGATACTAATTAAATCCAATAACGTGAGATACTATGCAGCAACTACTGTAGCAATAATTGAACAAAACTGAGTGACTTCTCACGTAAGCATCAATAATCAATACCATGTACTACTATATAACAATGCATATTACTGTACTTTTACTACCGAGTAGTTCAACAGTTTTAACGGTAAAACTTTCGCCGTTATTTTTTATAAAAATATTTTTGTCATTTTCTCAATCCGACAATAATTCCGTTGTGGGGTCGACCAATAATTGTACCGTCGTACGGATATTCCCCGACAAAAAAGAATATTCCTCGACCAATCGAATATTATATAACAACTTGCATACTTTGCAAAATTTATAAATTTTACCCACAACTATAAAATTATATCAAATTCATTCCATAATATTCAAAAAAATATTTCGAGAAATTTAAATCTTTATTCATAAAATCTGGGGTCTCACAATGAAGGTGGCAAAGGGAACCTTTTGCTCCTCGGAGCATCCCATGACATCAAATATCTTGTTGATCTGCTTTATCCATGTCTCCGCCTTAAGTGGTTTTGGCTCTCCAAAGAACTCCGGTGGTCCCAGCTCCTTGAACTGCTTAGCGATGACCATCCGAGAGTTGTCAGTGTTTCCACCTGCATTTTGGACAGGATCCGCTTTTGCCTGATGTTGCATGAATTGCATAAAGCCTTTGAACATCCTATCGTTCACCATTTCATCGGTGTTATTGTTCACATGAGGATTATTATCTTCCTGTTGCACATTATCTTGGGCATTAATCTGTGGTGACTCAACGGTCTCATGTGCTTCATTATTTATCTCAACATTTTCGGATGCCATTTTTAAATACTGCCAAAAAACAAGGATTAATTAACATATCACATATTATCCTTATACTCTGACCGACCAATTAAATACCAAATAAACTTAGGTAGGTCATACTAGTTAAAGAATTCCCCGTCTCTCCCCTCCTAGTTCTTGTCTCACATCTCAGTCAAGGATCATATCCCTAAGCTTTGATACCAACTGTGACGCCCCCAAAATAGGTATACATCACCCATCTTGAGTGGCCAAATACATGGTACAAAATTCAAATACAACTTAATTATACAACAGTCGTGTAAAATACGACAAAACATAATCTAAGAGTTTTAATAAGAATATTGTCATCTAGACAATATCCACACTCAATGGAGTCCTCATTACATCTATTATCACACTATTTAACAGATTAGTGTGGACTACTAATGCTATCATCTGGACCGTCACTCCTTTCCCCGACTAGTCCCGGCTACGTTCTCATTTCCTGAAGAGAACAGTGAAAGAAATGGTGAGCTCAACTAGCCCAGTAAGAAATATTATTACTAAGATAATGCAGAATAAATTATCATTAGTCTTCAACAATGTTAATCTGATAAAATACAATAGATATCAAGTTTAACTACAGCGGAATAAGCAATCTAGTAGAAGACTCAAGTAGAGCATGATATCTACTATCTTCTATGATTTAAAATGTTTTCATCAATTTTTATCGCTGAGACTCAACTTAATAAATAAACCACATCATCGAGTCATCCCTGCACTACGGGCCAAGGATATTCATTAAATCATCAATGGTCATGACTATACCGAATAATCCCTGGTCATAATCATACCAAAAACTGTCCATCAATGCACTACAGGCTATTAAGGACTTTTACCACATCATTTATAACATTACAGGTCATGATTATACCGAATAATCCCTGGTCATAATCATACCAAGTCCATCTATGCACGCAAGCCAAAGATGACTTTCATCACAATATAAGCACGAGGATGATGACAACGACATAATAATTCAATAAAACAAGTTCAAGAATAAATTTTAAAGATTTATAAGTTAATTTATATTGAAATCAATTACGTCCAAATTGTCAACATGATACTACTTTTGGAGTAAAATTCAAGAATGCTCAGAAGAATATTTCTATAAAAAGATATCGGATGAAGCGCAAATATCCAAGATATTATATTAATTTCATGGAGTATAGAAGCCAAAACTTTAACCAAATGAGTATCATAGAATATATGAATCTGCAAATAGATTTTTACCCGCCATGCGGTAATCCACGTAGACAAATCATTTCCACAATTTAATAAGTAATGAATACGAAGGATCATTCACCATGCATGTGATAATCCACATGATGTGTTATTCCAATGTAATAATAAAGAATGGAACCAGTCATGCGTAATCCACACAGCATGTGATATTCCAACAAAAGAATAAGGAATGGAATAACAGAAGAATTCACCATGCATGCGATAGACCGCACAGACAGGTTATTCCAACAGAATAATAAAGAATGGAACCAAGTCTAGCATAATCCGTACAGACAGGATATTCCAATAGAATAATAAAGAATGGAACCAGGTCTAGCGTAATCCGCACAGACAGGATATTCCAACAGAATAATAAAGAATTGAATAACAAAGAATTCACCATGCATGCGATAGACCGCATAGACAGGTTATTTCACCAAAATAATAAAGAATGGAACCAGGTCTAGCGTAATCCACACAGACAGGATATTCTAACAGATTAATAAATAATGGAATAACAGAAGAATTTCACCATGTATGTGGTACTTCGCATAGACAGGTTATTCCGACATAATAATAAAAAATGGAATAACAGAAGCTCTCTTCATGAATACGAAAGAAATAATACCCTTACCTTAGAAAGAAACTAGATACTGGAGTAGAGAGGTAGCAGACTTCTCTTCTTCTTTCTCTCTATAATAATTGCTCTATAGCTTTAGTGAATTGGTGAGAAATGAAGGAAGAATGAGCTTCTATTCATAGGAAAATATAGTTTCGATAATTACACGTTTTGGGGCTCAAAATATTACAGTATAATACCTTCAACTTTTCTTTCACTTTTAATTTAGTCCTGCAAGTATTATAAAACTTGCACCACCTCCCCTAATAGTAAATAATGTGAATCAATAGTTCAATCATGTGAATCAATAGTTATAATCATGTGAAAATACGAATTACAAAGATAAGTACCTCCATCTATACCTCCATTTTTAACTTACTCATGCAAGTATTATCAATCTTGCACCCAACTCCCTAATAGTACAAGAATGTGAATAAATAGTACACACATGTGAACAAATAGTTATAATCATGTGAATTAATAGCAATTAATTGCTCATTTATTCGGTTAATTACCCGACTGGTCATTATAACTTTCAGACATCAATTAATATCGAAATAAATGTCGATTTCCACTAACACTAATAATTCCAACACAATGGAACTATCAATTTCATCTTTAATCAACACAAACTTATTCATCATTAATATTATAACTCAAAATATTTAACAACCATGTCGTTCCCAGGAAAGAGAGGGCTTTTCGATAAGGATTTCTCCTTATCAAGCGCCGCAATTAGATGACCAAACCTCTCATCGATGTAACTTCTGAACATTGTAAACATTGTAATTTAATAATATCAATAACTTTGTCATCTCAATTATTGATTTAATAATATATCATATTATGCAGATGATACCGTGACAATAATCGAATCAATGATATGAGAGATATGATGCAGCATTTTTTGCAGCAATAATTGGTATAACTGAGTGACTTCTCACGTAAGCATCAATAATCAATACCATGTGCTACTATGCAACCACGCGTATTATTGTACTTTTACTACCGGGTAGTTCAACAGTTTAACGGTAAAACTTCCGCCGTTATTTTTATAAAAAGATAATTATGTCATTTTCTAACTACGATTATACTTTCGTTGTGGGGTCCACCAATGATTGTGCCGTCGTACGAATATTTCCTGTTAAAACAAATATTCCCCGACCAATCGAATATTATATAACCACTTGCTTACTTTGTAAAATTTATAAATATTACCCACAATTATAACATTATATCAAATCCACACCATAATATTCAAAAATATATTTCGAGAAAATTATTCTTTATTCATAAAAGTTGGGGTCTTACTCAAAGTCTGGAGTTAACTTGAAGTATTTCTTCTTCATCGATTCTTTCTTCCGGAATAGCACCTTCATGCACTTTCTTCCTCATACGCATCAGCTCCAGGTCTGTATCTTGAGCAACTTTAACTTTATCGATTAAAGTCGATTCTACTCGTATATTCGCCATCATCACATAGGTCCCTAGAGTCTTTAACTCTATCTCCAACCTTTGTAAGTCATACAAAATGGGTCTTTACGTTGACAATATCGCACTCGTACCCGTATATGATCTTTTACTCAATGTGTCAGCTACCACGTTCGCTTTTCCAGGATGGTATTGGATAGTATGATCGTAATCTTTCAACAGCTCAAGCCATCGTCGTTACCGCATGTTGAGTTCCTTTTGAGTGAAGAAATATTTGAGGCTTTTATGATCCGTATAGATCTCCACCTTCTCTCCATATAGGTAATGCCTCCAAATCTTAAGCGCCAGAAAACGATCGCCGCTGACTCTAGATCATGAGTAGGATAATTCCTCTCATATTCTTCTAGTTGTCGAGAGGCATAGGATATGACTTTCCTATGTTGCATGAGAACACATCCTAACCCTTTTGCTCGAAGCATCATCAGAGATGACAAATCCTCTCGAGTCGATGGTATTGTCGTAATGAGCAGTCTTGAAATGAGTCTCCTCTTGAGTTCTTGAAAACTCTTCTCACATTCCTCGCTCCAACTGAATTTTGTATCTTTTCGAGTCAGCTGATTAAATGGAGTAGCGATTCGAGAAAACCCTTCTACGAATCTCCGATAATAACCAGCTAAGCCGAGAAAGCTACATACTTCGGTCACTGACTTAGGTTACTCCCAACTTTGAATTACTTCAATCTTTGCCGGGTCAACAGATATTCCATGATTTGATATCATGTGCCCAAGGAATGCAACTTCCTCAAGCCAAAACTCACATTTCTTCAACTTGGCATAAAGCTTATTTTCACGAAGCCTTTGAAGTATCAGCCTCAAGTGTTTCTCATGGTCTTCACGGGTTTTGGAGTATATGAGGATGTCATCAATAAAGACGACCACAAAGTGATCCAAATATTCTTTGAATACTCGGTTCATCATGTTCATGAAGGCAGCAGGAGCATTAGTCAATCCGAAAGACATGACTAGGAATTCATAATTCCCGTACCGAGTTCTGAAAGTAGTCTTTGGAATTTCATCAGTTTTAATCTTCAACTAATGATATCCGGAACGAAGATCAATCTTTAAAAAGAATTTGGCTCCTTGCAATTAGTCAAACAGGTCATCAATGCAAGGCAACGGGTACCTATTTTTGATGGTGACATGATTCAACTCCCGATAATCAATACAAAGTCGCATACTTCCATCTTTCTTCTTTATGAATAGAACAGGAGTAGCCCAAGGAGACGTACTAGGACGAATGAAACCGAAGTCTAACAATTCCTGTAGTTGGGTTTTTAACTCCTGAAGTTCAATAGGAGCCATTCGATATGGGGCTTTGGAAATGGGTTTTATACCGGATTCAAGGTCGATACAAAATTCAATTTCACGCCTCAGGGGTAGGCCAGGAAGTTCTTCAGGGAATACGTCAGGAAATTTATTAACAATAGAAATATCATTCAAATCTGATGTATTTTTATTTAAATCCGTGACATGGGCTAAGAAAGCTTGACATCCATTTTTCAATAAACGAATAACTTTATGACTTGATATGACAATGATTGATTTTAGTGGTTTGGTTGCTTGAATTCGCATAATAGGTTGGTTAAGAATATGAAAGCTAACAACCTTACGAAAACAATTGATTTTAGCATGATGAGTAGTTAACCAATCAACCCCTAAAATCACATCAAATGCAAGTATTTTCAAAGAAATAAGATCGACAGGTAACGTGCGGTTACCGATTTGAATCAAATAAAACTTATAAATAGTGGATGTAATGAAGGTTTCTCCCAACAGAGTTTCAACAGATAGGTCAAAGTCTAATTTCTCCGGAGTCAAATTTAAACGTTGAGCGCAAGTAGGAGAAATAAAAGAATGGGTAGAACCGGTATCAAATAAGGTATATACTTTGCTAGAGTTTATGATTAGCTTACCTGTGATCACCTCGTTTGGATTTCTCGCTTTTTGGGAGGTTATGAAAAACGCTCTCCCTTGAACTACCGGTTTTGTCTTTTCTGGGATGGCCTTTGATGCCTCCATTCCAGCTGGACTTGACTTTGGTACACGACAAAATCGGGCTAGGTGACCTTCTCTTCCACAATTGTAACATGCTTTGGACTGCATCACGCAGTTTGAATTGATATGTCCCTCCCCTCCGCATTTGTAACATACGACTAGCGGTCGTTCTCCTTCCTTAACTATGGGTGCTGGTGCTGATGTCATTCCATCATTATTGAATCTCCTCTTCTTGAAATGTCCACACTTATTGTCTTGGCCATGATTACCACCAAAGTGGTTACCATTTCTGGCCTGTTGATTCCCTTCACGCTTGTTGTCACCGCTTCGATGACTGCTACCACTGGTATTATCAATTTTCTGGCTGCTCTCTCTTGGTTAGGTTGACTCATTATCGCGCTCCAATAACTGAGCCCTATTTACAACATTTGAATACAAGCAAAGTTTGTGAGAAAATGAGGTATTGACGTATCTCAGGTTTTAAACCTCTTAGAAACATCCGCGTCATTCTCTCCTCATTATCAACCAAATAAGATGCAAACCGGGACAACTCGGCAAACTTAGCTTCGTACTGTGACATGGTCATATTGTTTTGCTCCATCTTGATAAACTCTTCCTCCTTCATGTGACGAATACTTTCGGGAAAGTACTTGTCGTTGAACAGTTCTTGGAACTTCTCCCAAGACATCTTCAGTGCGGAAGGTTGAGTACGCTTTATAGATTCCCACCAGTAATCTGCCTCTACTCGCAACATGGAGGTGGCAAAGGGAACCTTTTGCTCCTCGGAGCATCCCAAGACATCAAATATCGTGGTGATATACTTTATTGACGTCTCAGCCTTAAGTGGTTTTGGCACTCCAAAAAACTCCGGTGGTCCCAGCTCTTTGAACTGTTTAGCGATGACCGTCCGAGAGTTGCCAGTGATTCCACCTGCATTTTGAATAGGAGCTGCTCTCTCCTGATGTTGCTTGAATTGCATAAAGCCTCTGAACATCCCATCATTCACCATTTCATCAGTGTTATTGTTTACCTGAGGATTATTGTCTTCCTATTGCACATTATCCTGGGTATTGATCGTTGGTGACTTAACAGTCTTATGTGCTTCATTGCTTATCTCAAGATTTTCGGATGCCATTTTCAAATACTTCCACAAAATAAGGGTTAATTGACATTTCACATATTATCCCTAAACTCTGTCCGACCAAATAAATACCAAATAAACTTAGGTAGGTCATACTAGCGAATGAATTCTCCGTCTTTCCCCTCCTAGTTCTTGTCTCACATCTCAGCCAGGGATCATATCCCTAAGCTTTGATACCAACTGTGACGCCCCCAAAATAGGTATACATCACCCATCTTGAGTCGCCAAATACATGGTACAAAATTCAAATATAACTTAATAATACAACTGTCATGTAAAATACGACAAAACATAAATTGAGAGTTTTAATACGAATATTGTCTTCTAGACAGTATTCAAACTCAAATGGAGTCCTCATTACATTTATTATCACACTATTTAACAGAATAGTGAGGACTATTAATGCTATCATCTGGACCGTTACTCCATTCCCCGACTAGTCCCAGCTATATTCTCATTTCATGAAGAGAAAAATGAAAGCAAAGGGTGAGCTCAACTAGCCCAGTAAGAAATATTATGACTAAGATAATGCAGAATAAGTTATCGTTAGCCTTCAACAATGTTAAACTGATAGAATATAATAGACAACAAGTTTAACTACAGCGGAACAAGCAATCCATTAGAAGAGTCAAGTAGAGCATGATATCTACTATCTTCTATGATTTAAAAAGATTTTCATCAACTTTATCGTTGAGACTCAGCTTAATAAATAAACCACATCATCGAATCATCCCTGCACCACGACCAAGGATATTCATGTAATCATCAATGGTTATGACTATACCGAATAATCCCTGGTCATAATCATACCAACAACTGTCCATTAATGAACTACATGCCAATGAGGACTTTTACCACATCATTTGTAACATTACGGGTCATGATTATACCGAATGATCCCTGGTCATAATCATTCCAATCAACAGTTCATCTATGCACGTAAGCCAAAGATGACTTTCATCACAATATAAGCATGAGGATGATGACAATGATATAAGAATTCAATTAAAAGAAACAAAGGATAAATTTTTAAAGATTTATAATTTAATTTATCCAGAATTCAATAATGTTCAAATTGCCAACATGATACTTCTTTGTGGAGTAAAATTCAAGAATGATGTTGTATCAAAAATGATTTGGACTGAAAAGAAATTAATTTTTGTCATGAATAGTACTTTGGATGAATAGTACCCCATGAATAGTACTTCGGGAATAGTACCCCGTGAATAGTACTTTGTGAATAGTACTCGTGAATAGTACCTTGTGAATAGTACTTTATGAATAGTACTTTATGAATAGTACCCGTGAATAGTACTTTTGTGAATAGTATCGTATAAATAAATACTACTCATGGACAGTACTCCGGCATGAAAAGCTTAAACTTTAACAAGAATGTGCAGAAAATATCGTTGTGAAACGATACTAGATGAAGCACAAATTTCAAGAATATTCAACTAATTTCACGGAGTATAGAAGTAATATTTTAACAAGATGAGGGTATAATCAGGAATACGAGATGAAATAATATTACTCACATACTACAGAGTATGAAAGAAAATATTATTCCTACGAATACTGAACAAAATAATATCCCTTACCTCAGAAGAAGATTGGATACTAGAATGGTAAGGTAGCAGACTTCTCTTCTTCTTTCTCTCTATAGCTTCTCTCTCTATAAATGCTCTTGTGAGTCTTAGTGAATTGGTGATAATGAAGGAAGAATGAACTTCTATTTATAGGAAAATATAGTTTCGATAATTGCACGTTTTGGGGATCAAAATATTACAGTATAATACCTTCATCTTTTCCTTCATTTTTAATTTAGTCCTGCAAGTATTATCAAACTTTCACCACCTCCCCTAATAGTATATCATGTGAATTAATAGTACATTCATGTGAATCAATAGTTCAATCATGTGAAAAAAATAATTACATTATATTACCTTCATCTATACCTCCCTTTTTAATTTAGTCATGTAAGTATTAACAATCTTGCACCACCTCCCCTAATAGTACATGCATGTGAATCAATAGTACACACATGTGAACAAATAGTTATAAGCATGTGAATTAATAGCAATTAATTGCTCATTTATATGATTAATTACCCGATTGGTCAATATAACCTCCAGACATCCATTATTATCGAAATAGATGTCGATTTCCACTAACACTAATAATCCCAACATAATAGAGCTATCAATTTCATCTTTAATCAACACGAACGTATTCATCATTAATAGTATAACTCACAATATTTAACAACCAGGTCGTTCCCAGGAAAGAGAGGGTTTTCTGATAAGGATTTCTCCTTATTGGCGCACAATTGGGTGACCAAACCTCTCCTTGACAGAGCTTCTAGACATTTTCAATATTGCAAATAATAATATGAATAACTTTGTCATCTCAATTATTGATTTAATAATATAAAATATTATGCAGATGATACTATGACAATAATTGAATCAATAATATGAGAGATATGATGCAGCAATTACTGTAGCAATAATTGAGTATAACTGAGTGACTTCTCACGTAAGCATCAATAATCAATACCGTGTGCTACTATGCAACCACACGTATTATTGTACTTTTACTACTGGGTAGTTCAACAGTTTAACGGTAAAACTTTTGTCGTTATTTTTATAAAAAGATAATTATGTCATTTTCCAACTATGACAATACTTCCGCTAGGGGTCCACTAATGATTGTGTCATCGTATTTAATATTCCTGTTAAAACGAATATTCCCCGACCAATCGAATATTTTATAACAACTTGCTTACTTTGCAAATTTTGTAAATATTACCCACAGCTATAACATTATATCATATCCACACCATAATATATATTTCGAGAAAATTTAATCTTTATTTATAAAAGTTGGGGTCTTACAATTAAACTCACTCATGTAGCATAAACGTATATATACCATGCTTGTGAAACACATTTCAAGAAAAACATGAACGGAGCATATTTTCAACTAAAAGAGTGTTAGTGTGACGCCCCCAAAATAGGTATACATCACCCATCTTGAGTCACCAAATACATGGTACAAAATTTAAATACAACTTAATTATACAACAGTCATGTAAAATACGACAAAACATAATATAAGAGTTTTAATAAGAATATTGTCAATTGGCACACTATTTAACAGAATAGTGAGGACTACTAATGCTATCATCCGGATCACAATTCGTTCCATCGACTAGTAGTCCTACTACGTTCTCATTTCAAGAGAACAAAGGAAAAAAGGTGAGCTCAACTAGCCCAAAGAAGAAATATTATTACTAAGATATTGCGAATAAATTATCATTAGTCTTCAACAATGTTAAACCGAAAAATACAATGACATCAATTTTAAGCTGCGGTGAATAAGCAATCCATTAGAAGAATCAAGTAGAGCATGATATCTACTATTTTCTATGATTTAAAATGTTTTCATCAATTTTTATCGCTGAGACTCATCTTAATAAATAAACCACATCATCGAGTCATCCCTGAACTACAGGCCAAGGATATTCATTAAATCATCAATGGTCATGACTATACAAAATAATTTACGGTCATAATCATACCAAAAACTGTTCATCAATGCACTACAAGCTATTGAGGACTTTTACCACATTATTTATAACATTATAGGTCATGATTATACCGAATAATCCTTGGTCATAATCATACCAAGTCCATCTATGCACGTAAGCCAAATATGACATTCATCACAATATAAGCATGAGGATGATGACAATGACATAATAATTCAATAAAACAAGTTCAAGAATAAATTTTAAAGATTTATAAGTTAATTTATCTTGAAATCAATTACGTCCAAATTGTCAACATGATAATCTTTGCTTTGTGGAGTAAAATTCAAGAATGCTCGTAAGAATAATTCCATGAAAAGATACTTGGATGAAGCCTTGAAATATCCAGGATATTCTACTAATTTCATGGAGTATAGAAGCCAAAACTTTAACCAAATAAGTATCATAGAATATATGAAACTACAAATGGATTTTCACCCGCCATGCTATAATCCACATAGACAAATCATTTCCACAATTTAATAAGTAATGAATACGAAGGATCATTCACCATGCATGTGATAATCCACATAGACAGGTTATTCCAACAGAATAATAAAGAATGGAACCAGATCATGCGTAATCTGCACAGACAGGATATTTCAACATAATAATAAAGAATGGAATAACAGAAGAATTCACCATGCATGTGATGAGCCATACAGACAAAAGTTATTCCAACATAATAATAAAGAATGGAACCAGTCTAAGCGTAATCCGCATGAGATGTGATATTCCAAATGTAATAATAAAGAATGGAATAACGTAAAGAATTTCACCATGTATGCGGTACTTTGCATAGACAGGTTATTCCAACATAATAATAAAGAATGGAATAACAAAAGCTCTCTTCATGAATACGAAAGAAATAATACCCCTTACCTGAGAAGAAACTGGATATTGGAATAGTGAGGTAGCAGACTTCTCTTCTTCTATCTCTCTATAATTTCTCTTTATAATAATTGCTCTAAAGCTTTAGTGAATTGGTGAGAAATGAAGGAAGAATGAGCTTCTATTTATAAGAAAATATAGTTTCGATAATTGGAAGTTTTAGGGCTCAAAATATTACAGTACAATACCTTCAACTTCTCTTTCATTTTTAATTTAGTTATGCAAGTATTATCAAACTTGCACCACCTCCCCTAATAGTAAATAATGTGAATCAATAGTTCAATCATGTGAATCAATAGTTATAATCATGTGAAAATACGAATTACAGTATAGTACCTCCATCTATACCTTCATTTTTAACTTACTCATGCAAGTATTATCAATCTTGCACCAACTCCCCTAATTGTACAAGAATGTGAATCAATAGTACACACATGTGAACAAATAGTTATAATCATGTGAATTAATAGCAATTAATTGCTCATTTATCCGATTAATTACCCGACTGGTCAGTAAAACTTCCAGACATCAATTAATATCGGTATAAATGTTAATTTCCACTAACACTAATAATTCCAACACAATGGAACTATCAATTTCATCTTTAATCAACACAAACTTATTCATCATTAATATTATAACTCACAATATTTAACAACCGTGTCGCTCCCGGAAAGAGAGGGCTTTTCGATAAGGATTTCTCCTTATCGGCGCGCGCAATTATACGAGACCAAACCTCTCCTTGATGTAACTTCTAGACATTGTAAATATTGCAATTTAATAATATGAATAACTTTGTCGCCTAAATTATTGATTTAATAATATATCATATTATGCGAGATGATCTTTGTGACAATAATCGAATCAATAATATGAGATATATGATGCATCAATTCTCAGTAGCAATAATTGAGTATAACCGAGTGACTTCTCATATAAGCATCAATAATCAATCTTGTGCTACTACGCAACCAATGCCAGACATTACTATACTTTTACTATCGGGTAGTTCAAATAGCTTTAACGGTAAAACTTCCGTCGTTATTTTTATAAAAAGATAATTATGTCATTTTCTAACTACGACAATACTTCCGTTGTGGGGTCCACCAATGATTGTGTCGTCGTACAAATATTCCCTGTTAAAACGAATATTTTATAATCACTTGTTTTCTTTGCAAAATTTGTAAATATTACCCACAACTATACCATTATATCAAATCCACAACATAATATTCAAAAATATATTTCGGGAAAATTATTCTTTATTCATAAAAGTTGGGGTCTTACAACCTCCCCTTCTTATGAAATTTCGTTCTCAAAATTAGGGTCCGTACCTGGTATGTCGAATATGTGACGCCCCCAAAATAGGTATACATCACCTATTCTGAGTCGCCAAATACATGGTACATAATACAAATACAATCTTTAATACTCCCTCCGTCCCAGGATAAAAGTCCTAGTGAATTTTTACGTATATTAAGTAGATGAATAAAATGACAAAATTGTCTATAATAATGTCATTAAATATGGAGAGAGAATTAGAATAAGAAAAGTATGAGATATTTAATGCTACGGGTATAATAGGAAAATATGTGTAAAAGTTTGGTTATTAAAGAAAAATGGACATTTAACATGGGACTACCCAAAATAGTAATAAGGACTTTTATCATGGGACGGAGTATACAACAAGAGAGCTGTGAGTTTTAATACAAATATTGTCTTCTAGACAATATCCACTCTCAGAATAAGTCCTCATTACATTTATTGTCACACTATTTAATGTAATAGTGAGGACTACTAATACTATCATCTCGACCGTCACTCCGTTCCCCGATTAGTCCCGACTTACGTTCTCATTTCCTCAAGAGAACAAAGTGAAAGAAAGGGTGAGCTCAACTAGCCCAAAGAAGAAATATTATGACTAAGATAATGCGAATAAATTATCATTAGTCTTCAACAATGTTAAACCGATAAAATACAATAGACATCAAGTTTAACTGCATGAATGAACATGAATCCATTAAAAGAGTCAAGTAGAGAATAAAATCTACTATCTTTTATGATTTGAAAAGGTTTTCATCACTTTTATCATTTGGGACTCGACTTACTAAATAATCCACATCATCCCCGCACTTTCTGACCAAGGATATTCATTAGTTCACAACCACAAATTATCCATGCACTACGGGCCAAGGATATTCGTATTCATCAATGGTCATGATCATGCAAATAACTGTCCATCAATGCACTACGGGCCAATGAGGACTTTTACCACATCATTTGTAACATTACGAGTTATGATTACAATTGAATAATCCTCGTCATAATCATACCAAGTCCATCTATGCACAACAAAATACGTATGACTTTCAACAAAAATATAAACATGAGGATGATGACAATGATATAAGAATTCAATAAAAACAAGTTCAAGAATTAATTTATCCAGGAACTATTAACGTCCAAATTGTCAACATGATACTTCTTTGTAGAGTAAAATTTAAGAATGCTCAGAAGAATATTTCCATGAAAAAATACTAGATGAAGAGCAAATATCAAGGATATTCCACTAATTTCATGGAGTATAGAAGTCAAAACTTTAATCAATTGAGTATAATAAAGAATGGAATAACAAAAGAAATCACCATGCATGCGGTGTATTCTCATATGACAAAGTTATTCCAACAGAATAATAAATAACGGAACCGTGTCAAAGTAAATTCACAATCGGCGGATGTTCCAATAGAATAATAAAAATGTAACCAGTCCTACATAAAAAAGCGCATGCATGTGATATTCCAAATGTAATAATAAAGATTTTAACCAAGTCCCAAAGAAACGCATGATGCGGGATATTACAATGTAATAATAAAGAAACGAAATAATGTAAGAATTTCACCAAGTATAGGGTAACCCAAGATATGCAGTTATTCCAATGAATAATAAAGACTGGAATAACAGAAGTTCTCTTCATGAATACAAAAGAAATAATACCCCTTACCTTATAAAGATGAAACTGGATATAGAAGTAGTGAAGTAGCAGAATACTTTTCTTCTTTCTCACTATAGTTTCTCTCTCTAGATTTTTAGTGAATTCGTAAGAAATAATGAAGGAATAAGCTTCTATTTATAGGAGAATGGACTGAATAGTAACTAATTACTGAACTGTCCAGATTGATTTACTTTTAAACGGACGTTCCATAAAATATTCTAATAAAAAAATATATTATATATATTAAATATATATATATATAACATGTGTAAAAAAAATCACAGGATACACTCCCGTGATCAGTTGTTTCCTTCATTCCCTAAATTGTCAAAGTTATATATATATATATATATATATATATAATAACTTAATAATACTCCTTCCTCGAACCTTTCCCCCTAATTCCCCAGTGACAAATTGTCTTCCAACCAAGACTTTTGCCAAACACATGGGTCCCACTCAGGCCCCCACCTTTATTATATAAAATAACTTTCTGATGATTATTTTAAAAAATGGGTAAACGGGGTCCATAAAATAAGCAAAATTTACATCAAAGACTTCATAAAAATCCCCTCAATATTTTTAACAACATTTATCATCATTATTTTAATTCACAATATTAATCAACCAGGTCATTCCCAGGAAAGAGGGGGCTTTCCAATAAGGATTTCTCCTATTGGTAGCAAGCATTTAGGTGACCAAACCTCTCCTCGACAGTAACTTCTAGACATCGTTAATATTGCAAATAATAATATTATTAACTCATCATCTCAATTATTGATTTAATAATATATAAAATATCGACAATAATTGAATCAAATAACGTGAGATACTATGCAACAATACTGTAGCAATAATTGAACAAAACTGAGTGACTTCTCACATAAGCATCAATAATCAATACCGTGTGCTAGTATGCAACCACATGTATTACTATACTTTTACTACCGAGTAGTTCAACAGTATTAACGGTAAAACTTCCGTCGTTATTTTTAATAAAATATTTTTGTCATTTTCTCAATCTGACAATAATTCCGTTGTGGGGTCCACTAATGATTACTTGCATGTCATTTAATATTCCTGTTAAAACGAATATTCTCGACCATCGAATATTATAAAACAACTTGCGTACTTTGCAAAATTTATAAATATTACCCACAACTATAACATTATATCAAATTCATTCCATAATTTTTAAAAATGATAATTATTGAAAATTCATCTTTATTCATAAAAGTTAGGGTCTTACAATCTCCCCTTCTTATGAAATTTGACCCTTGAAATTAGTGGCACGACACAGGTATGTCGAAGAGGTAAGGATACCTTGATTTCATTTGATTCTAACTCCTGGGTCATTTCCTCAACATCTTGGTTCCTCCATAAAACTTTGACTTGAGGTATAACCTTGGAGCGTAGAATATGTTCCTTCTTATCCAAGATTTGAACAGGAACCTCTTCATACGTTAAATATTCCGCTATTTCGTCCGGTTCTAACTCAATAATGTGGTTCGGGTCTTTCACATATTTACGTAACATGGATATATGAAAAACGCTATGAACACGAGATATACTTGGCGGTAAAGCAAGTCTATAGGCTACAATCCCTACTCGATCGAGGATTAAAAATGGGCCAATGAATCGAGGATTGAGCTTTCCCCTCTTTCCAAATCTCGTAACTCCTTTCCATGGAGCAACACGTAATAACACATGATCTCCAATATCGAATTCCACATCCTTTCGATGAAGATCAACATAACTCTTTTGTCGGTCTTGTGAGGTTTTTATATGTTGCCGGATCATTTGTATCTTTTCCGTAGTCATACATACTAACTCCGGTCCCAACAACGTTGCTTCACCCACCTCATCCCAGCATACTGGAGAACGACATTTTTTTCCATACAACGCTTCGAATGGAGCCATGCCAATACTTGCTTGATAACTGTTGTTGTAGGAAAACTCCACCAATGGTAAGAACTTGTCCCAACTTCCCTTGAATTCAAGGACACAGAGTTTTAATAAATCTTCAAGAGTTTGAATAGTCCTCTCTGATTGTCCGTCCGTCTGAGGATGATATGCCTAACTAAATCGTAAATCTGTGCCCATAGCTTTTTGCAAACTAACCCAAAATCGTGAAGTGAATCTTGGGTCTCGATCATAAACTACGGATCTTGGCATACCATGCAATCTTACAACCTCGTTTATGTACATACTGAGCAAGACGTTCAAGTGTATAAGTTTCTCAGATAGGTAAGAAATGAGCGGACTTGGTCAATCTATCAACAATGACCCAAATTGCATCTATGCCTTGAGAAACCTTGGGAAGACCAAAGATGTCTAAATCCATGGTAATGTGCTCCCACTTCCATTCTAGAATTTCAAGTGGTTGTAATGGACCTTTTGGTGCTTGATGCTCTGCCTTGACTTCGTTAACAAGTTAAACACCTTGAGATAAACAAATATTATCTCCTCTTCATATTGCCCCACCAAAATATATGTCGAAGATCATGATACATTTTGGTACTCCCAGGATGGATTGCAAACAGTGTGTTGTGCACCTCCATTATGATCTTATACTTTAAATCAGGGTCGTTAGGAACACAAAGTCTGAAGTTGACTTGAAGTATTCCTTCTTCATCGATTTTTGCTTCCTAAGATAGCACCTTCTTCATACTTTCTTCTTCCTCATATGCATCAGCTCCAGCTCTGTAGCTTGAGCAGCTTTAACTTTATCGATTAAAGTCGGTTCTACTCGTATATTCACCATCATCCCGTGGGTCCCTGGAGTCTTTATCTCTATCTCCATCCTTTGCAAGTCATATAAAATGGGCCTTTGCGTTGATAATATCGCGCTCGTACCCGTATATGATCTTCTACTCAATACGTCAACTACCACGTTTGCTTTTCCAGGATGGTATTGGATGGTATGATCATAATCTTTCAATATTTCAAGCCAACGTCACTGTCACATATTGAGTTCCTTTTGAGTGAAGAAACTCAACATGCGTAGACATACAAGTAATGCCTCCAAATTTTAAGTGCGAAGACAACAGCTGCCAACTCTAGATCATGAGAAGGATAATTCCTCTCATATTCTTTGAGTTATCGAGAGGCATAGGCTATGACTTTCCCATGTTGCATGAGAACACATCCTAACCCTTTGCCTGAAGCATCACTGTAGATGACAAATCCCTCCAAGCCAGATGGTATTGTCAAAACAAGTGCTAAAATGAGTCTTCTCTTGAGTTCTTGAAAACTCTTCTCACATTCCTCGTTCCAACCGAATTTTGTATCTTTCTGAGTCAGCTGAGTTAAGGGAGTAGTGATTCGAGAAAACCCTTCTACGAATCTTCGATAATAACCAGCTAAGCCGAGAAAGCTACATACTTTGGTCATTGATTTAGGTTGCTCCCAGCTTTGAATGGCTTCAATCTTTGCTGGGTCAACAGATATTCCATGCCTTGATACCACGTGCCCAAGGAATGCTACTTCCTCAAGCCAGAACTCGCATTTCTTCAACTTGGCATAAAGCTTATATTCACGAAGCTTTTGGAGTATCAGCCTCAATTGTTGCTTATGATCTTCACGACTTTTGGAATAAATAAGGATGTCATCAATAAAGATGACCACAAAGTGATCCAAAAATTCATTGAATACTCGGTTCATCATATCCATGAAGGCAACAGGAGCATTAGTCAATCCAAATGACATGACTAGGAATTCATAATGCCCGTCATCTGAGTTACGAAGCCGCTTTGGAATGTCATCGGTTCTAATATTCAATTGGTGATATCCGAATCGAAGATCAATCTTTGAAAAGAATTTGGCGCCTTTGCAACCGGTCAAACAGGTCATCAATACGTGGCAATGGGTACCTATTTTTGATGGTGACATGATTCAACTCCCGATAATCAATACAAAGTCGCATACTCCCATCTTTCTTCTTCACGAATAGAACAGGAGCACCCCAAGGAGAAGTACTAGGACGAATAAAGCCAATGTCTAACAATTCCTGTAGTTGGGTCTTTAACTCCTGAAGTTCAATAGGAGCCATTCAACATGGGGCTTTGAAAATGGGTTTTGTACCGGGTTCAAGGTCGATACAAAATTCAATTTCACGTTCTCGGGGTAGGCCAGGAAGTTCTTCAGGGAATACGTCAGAAAATTCATTAACAATAGAAATATCATTCAAAACTGACGTATTTTTGTTTAGATCCGTGACATGAGTTAAGAAAGCTTGACATCCGTTTTTCAATAAACGAATAGCTTTATGGCTTGAGATGATAGTGATTGATTTTAATGGTTTAGTTACTTGAATTCGCATAATAGGTTGGTTAGGAATATGAAAGCTAACAACCTTACGAAAATAATCAATTTTTGCATAATGAGTAGTTAACCAATCAATCCCTAGAATCATATCAAATGAAAGTATTTTCAATGAAATAAGATCGACAGGTAATGTGAGGGTACCGATTTGAACCAAACAAGGCTTATAAACAGTGGATGTAATGAAGGTTTCTTCCAACGGAGTTTCAACAGATAAGTCAAAGTCTAATTTCTCCGGAGTCAAATTTAAACGTTGAGCACAAGTAGGAGAAATAAAGAATGGGTAGAACCCAGATCAAATAAGGTATAAACTTATTTAGAGTTTATGATAAGCTTACCCGTGATGACCTCGTTCGGGTTCCTTGCTTTCGGGAGGTCACGACAAACGCTTCTACCTTGTACTACAAAGCTTTGACTTTTACGGGACGTCCTTTGGTGCCTCCATCCTAGTCAACTTGCCTTCTGGTGAACGACAAAAATCGGGCTAGGTGACCTTCTCTTCCACAATTATAACATGCTTTGACTAAGATCGCGCAGCTTTTGATGTGTCCTTCCCCTCCGCATTTGAAGCATATGATAGGTGGTCGTTCTCCTTCCTTAACCACGGGTGCTGGTGTTGACGTCTTTCCATCATTGTTGAATCTCCTCTTCTTGAAATATCCATTCTTATTATTTTGGCCATGATTACCACCGAATTGGTTACCATTTCTGGCATGTTGATTCCCTCCACGCTTATTGTCACCGCTTCGAAGACTGTTATCACTGGTATTATCATTTTCCCGGTTGCTCTCTTTTAGTTAGGTTGACTCATTATCGCGCTCTAATAACTGAGCCCTATTAACAACATCTGAATAGAAACACAGTTTATGAGAGATAAGATATTAACATATCTCGGGTTTCAAACCTCTTCGAAACATTCGCGTCATTCTTTCCTCATTATCAACCAAATGGGAAGCAAACCGGGACAACTAGGCAAACTTGGCTTCGTACTGCGACACGGTCATGTTGTTTTGCTCCAGCTTAATGAACTCTACCTCTTTCATGTGACAAATACTTTAGGGAAAATACTTATCGTTGAACAATTCTTGGAACTTTTCCCAAGTCATCTTCAATGCAGCAGGTTGAGTACGTTTTACAGATTCCCACCAGTAATCTGCCTCTTAACGAAACATGAAGGTGGCAAAGGGAACCTTTTGCTCCTCAGAGCATCCCAAGACATTAAATATCTTATAGATCTACTTTATCCACATCTCCGCCTTAAGGGGTTTTGGCTCTCCAAAAAACTCCGGTGGTCCCAGTTCCTTGAACTGCTTAGCGGTGACCGTCCGAGAGTTGCCAGTGTTTCCACCTGCATTTTGGACAGGAGTCGCTCTTGCCTGATGTTGCATGAATTGTATAAAGCCTCTGAACATTCCATCGTTCATCATCTGGTCAGTGTTGTTGTTACTTTGAGGATTGTCGCCTTCCTGATGCACATTATCCTCGATTATTGATCTGTGGAGACTCAACGGTCTCTCGTGTGCTCCATCGACGTTCTCAACATTCTCGGATGCCATTTTCAAACACTGCCACAAAACAAGGGTTAATTAACATATCACATATTATCCCTATACTCTGACCGACCAATTAATTATCAAATAAACTTAAGTAGGTCATACTAAATGAAGGAATTCCCCGTCTCTCCCCTCCTAGTTTTGTCTCACATCTCAACCAGGGGATCATATCCCTAAGCTTTGATACCAACTGTGATGCCCCCAAAATAGGTATACATCACCTATTCTGAGTCGCCAAATACATGGTACAAAATACAAATATAATCTTTAATATACAACAAGAGAGCTGTGAGTTTTAATACAAATATTGTCTTCTAGACAATATCCACTCTCAGAATAAGTCGTCATTACATTTATTGTCATACTATTTAACAGAATAGTGAGGACTACTAATACTATCATCTGGACCGTCACTCCGTTCCCCTATTAGTCCCGACTACGTTCTCATTTCCTGAAGAGAACAGTGAAAGAAAGGGTGAGCTCAACTAGCCCAGTAAGAAATATTATGACTAAGATAATGCAGAATAAATTATCATTAGTCTTCAACAATGTTAAACTGATAAAATACAATAGACATCAAGTTTAACTGCAGCGGAATAAGCAATCCATTAGAAGAATCAAGTAGGGCATGATATCTACTATCTTCTATGATTTAAAATGTTTTCATCAATTTTTATCGCTGAGACTCAGCTTAATAAATAAACCACATCATCGAGTCATCCCTACTCTACGGGCCAAGGATATTCATTAAATCATCAATGGTCATGACTATACCGAATAATCACTGGTCATAATCATACCAAAAACTGTCCATTAATGCACTACAGGCTACTGAGGACTTTTACCAAATCATTTATAACATTATAGGTCATGATTATACCGAATAATCCCTGGTCATAATCATACCAAGTCCATCTATGCACGTAAGCCAAAGATGACTTTCATCACAATATAAGCATGAGGATGATGACAATGACATAATAATTCAATAAAACAAGTTCAAGAATAAATTTTAAAGATTTATAAGTTAATTTATCTTGAAATCAATTACGTCCAAATTGTCAACATGATACTGCTTTGTGTAGTAAAATTCAAGAATGCTCAGAATAATATTTCCATGAAATGATACCGGATGAAGCGCAAATATCCAAGATATTCTATTAATTTCATGGAGTATAGAAGCCAAAACTTTAACCAAATGAGTATCATAGAATATATGAAACTGCAAATAGATTTTCACCCGTCATTCGGTAATCCACGTAGACAAATCATTCCCATAATTTAATAAGGAATGAATACGAAGGATCATTCACCATGCATGTGATAATCCACATAGACAAGTTATTCCAATAGAATAATAAAGAATGGAACCAGGTCATTCGTAATCCGCACAGATAGGATATTCTAACAGAATAATAAAGAATGGAATAACAGAAGAACTCACCATGTATGCGATAGACCTTCGCATGCATGAAAGTTATTCAACAATGAATAATAAAGAATGGAACCAGGTCTAGCGTAATCTGCATAGATAGGATATTCCAACAGAATAATAAAGAATGGAACCAGGTTTAGCGTAATCCGCACAGACAAGATATTCCAACAGAATAATAAAGAATGGAATAACAAAGAATTCACCATGCATGCGATAGACCAAGTGGTATTTTAGATCTTTCGTTGTGAATGTTTTATTTTAGTTATTATGGTATTACATTGAACACGTGACGAACCGAATTCGAGTGACCAAGTGGAGGTCCGAATTTGGGGGCGTCACAGGTTGGTATAAGAGCGTTATTTATAAACCTTAGGAGCGAGTGTCTTTAGATTATAACTTAAGAGAACTTAGAAGTTAGGAATGAGATAAAACTCATGTAGAGTTTTCCTTGGGAGACTTAGGATGTTATGAAAATGTAACTTCATTTTATACAATGAGTTTATGTTTATTTAACATTATGATGGAGTCGTTATTTTGTTGTCTTACGTTGGTGACTGTAGGATGACTGACATGGGAGGACCTAGCCGAGTAGTAGAGGAGGAACCACGTGATATCCACTAGGGAGAGGGAGTCTGTGTTCCAGAAGTTGAGGGACGAGGACTATCAGAGGCAACTAGTGATGTAGGAGATGGAGGTGGAAATTGCTCACCGTAAGGAGGCAGGGACCCAGATGGGAGCTTTGTTTCACCGAGCGGTGGCGAGGAATGTTGAGGTGGCAGGAAAGCTAGAGGAATTAGAACAGAAGGTTTTGAGTGAGAGGACGGAGAAGGAGGCTCTCCGAACTCAGTTAGAGATGGAGGTGATGGATAGGATTCACTTTGAGGAGAAGTGGGAGGAAGCCAATGATAGGGCAGATGATCTAGAAGATGAGGTGCGATGCAAGAGGAGGAAGATGAACAAGATGAGCTATGCTCAACGCACGGCCATGGAGAGATTGATCGATGAGGTACATCATTACCCAGCTGAACACAGCTGAGCAAGGACAAACCCGGCATACCATAAGCCGAGACATGGTGGTACACATCACATAGAAGGAATATCAGAGCGCCGTTGAGTGTGGGATGTTAGATTAAGTCTAGAGGTAAAAGCTCAATAGTGTAGTATTTTTATTAATGTGTTATTAATATGTTGTAGTAATATCAATCTTTTGTGTAAGATGTGAGATAGTGGCAACCCCCCAAACTTCTGAAAAGTGTTAGAGGGGTAGTAAGTTAGTATGTCCCCGTCTTTTATGATATTAGGGGATATGTGTTATCATTTACAGCAGTATTCTAGAAAAGAACATGTAATGTAACCATTTGGCATACGAATATAAATGATCTTATTTCAGAAATGTGTTATAAACCTTTAGTTCTTTTCTATTAAGAAATGTCTAAGTATTATAATTAGATAATAAAATGAAAAATTTGTGATGCAGAAAATGCCGCCTAGACGTAGAATAACTGTCCCAGAAGAGTCAGTTAATGATAGAGGTCCTGTAGATCTGATACAGAGACTGGTAGATTTATTGGGAGAAGCTCTGAGGGGAAGAAACGAACCCATACCACCCGTTCCCCAAGCTGTCCCAGTAAAAACCATCTAAGATTTTAAGAGTGTAGAATCCCCGGAGTTCGCGGGAACCACTGACCCGATAGTTGCGCAAACCTGGATCAAGGAGATCGAGAAGGCCTTCACTATAGCTCGTGTGGGTGAAGACCAGAAGACAATATTTGCTACATACATGATGAGGGGTGAAGCGAACTATTGGTGGGAAATTAATCAGCAGAGAGCGGGGGAAGGAACGATAACATGGGAGCGGTTTACTATGTTGTTCTTCGAGAACTATGTCCCAAAGAGTATGAAGAGTAGGATGGAAGTAAAATTCCTAGAGTTAAAACAAGGTGATATGACGGTGGCGTAATACGCAGCTAAGTTCAATGAACTAACGCGATTTACAGAACACCAAGTTGTGGATGAGGAGAGGAAGGCGAGACATTTTGAGCAAGGGTTGAAGCCGTGGTTGTATAATAAGGTATCAGTCTTCTAGATTGATTCCTTTACAGCATTGTTGGAAAAGGCTATAATTGCGGAAGGTGGCAGTGAGGCCATAAGTCTATATTATAAGGAGAAGAAGAACAAGAACGCTGGTAGTGAGCATCGTGGAGGGAGTAGCAGCGAAGGAAGTAACTCTAGAAAGAGGAAATGGGAGAATAATAACAACTAAAACAATAACCAAGGTAGGAGTCACCAGGGAAACTTCAAAAAGAGGACCGAAGCTTGCAACAAATATGGAAGAAGTCATCAGGGAGAATGCTGAAAGAGGAAAAGCACTTGTTATAATTGCGGCCAAGAGAGGCACATATCGCTAAATTGCCCAAAGCCGAAGAAGATCAGAGGATGTTTTGCTTGTGGATCGACAGAGCACCAGATAAAGGATTGCCTGAAGAAAAGAAGCGGTGGAGATAGCGGAAGCCAGGGACGAGGAAGTAAGTTGATCATTTGTGGACCTGCACAACCCAACCGATC
Source organism: Panax quinquefolius (assembly GCA_020205615.1). Taxonomy (NCBI): domain Eukaryota; kingdom Viridiplantae; phylum Streptophyta; class Magnoliopsida; order Apiales; family Araliaceae; genus Panax; species Panax quinquefolius. The sequence goes on from CM035153.1 coordinate 106,044,630, forward strand.
GACCGCTCGAACCTTTAACATGACCGTCCAGGACGCCGTAGCTGCGAAGGACGTGGTGTCAAGTATAATCCCAATCGATAATATAAATGCTTATGTATTATTTGATTCGGGTGTGACGCCCCCAAAAATAAGTATACATCACCCATCTTGGGTCGCCAGATACATGGTACTGAATACAAATACAAACTAATTATACAACAGTCGTGTAAAATACGATTAAACATAAACTAAGAGTTTTAATAAGAATATTGTCATCTAGACAATATCCACACTCAAAGGAGTCCTCATTACATTTATTGTCACACTATTTAACAGAATAGTGAGGACTACTAATGCTATCATCTGGATCGTCACTCCGTTCCCCGACTCATCCCAGCTATATTCTCATTTCCTGAAGAGAATAGTGAAAGAAACGGTGAGCTCAACTAGCCCAGTAAGAAATATTATAACTAAGATAATGCAGAATAAATTATCATTAGTCTTCAACAATGTTAAACTGATAAAATATAATAGAAATCAAGTTTAACTGCAGCGGAACAAGCAATCCATTAGAAGAGTCAAGTAGAGAATAAAATCTACTATCTTCTATGATTTAAAAAGTTTTTCATCAACTTAATCGCTGAGACTCAGCTTAATAAATAAGCCACAACATCGAATCATCCCTGCACTACGGGCCAAGGATATTCATTAAATCATCAATGGTCATGACTATACCGAATAACCCCTGGTCATAATCATACCAAAAACTATCCATCAATGCACTACAGGCCACTGAGGACTTTTACCACATCGTTTATAACATTGCAGGTCATGATTATACCGAATGATCCCTGGTCATAATCATACCAATTCCATCTCTGCACGCAAGCCAGAGGCATTTAATCATTCAAAATGCCATACTCATAAGATTTCATCACCAATGATCAAATCCCTCATCAAAAATCTGCATATACCTTATTAGGATTTCCAAGCCATAAAATCTTATTTACCAATTTTCCAACTTCACATAACATATTTAATTTACATGTTCGTAACTAAACCATTTTCATAAAAAATAGAAAATCAGTCCCAAAAATATTTCTTTTCTGGGATTTAGCAGAATATAGTCCCATAATGAACATATATTTTTCTCGGAATTTTTTAAATTCATTTACTATTTTTCAAAAATCAATTTCTAATTAATTCCTTAAGAAATTAGCTACCTCAAGGTTAACTCTAGAAATTCCCAAATCTTGGCAGGATCTTACACATGTTAATACGAGCTTCCAGTTTAAATTTCATGTTCATCGAAGTTATAGAACTCTGGTTATACCATTTTTTGTCAGAAAAATCTAAATATTGAAATGGTCATAACTTGCTCATTTTAAGTCGGAATGAGCTCATTTTTGGACAGGAGGTTCTTTATATCACATACTTTTATGTCCCAAAAGGCTGAAATTTTTCTCACAAATTAAGTGGCCGAAACAGCCCTTTTAAATTTCTCAAGCGTAGCTTTTTTGCTATTTTGCGACTTTTGACTCCTTTGCTAAAAAAATAGTCCACATTTAAAATCTACACTACCTTTTCCAGTGATTCCACTTGGATAAGTTAGAAGACTCATAGATCTAACTCTAGAACTTGACCAAACCCAAAAATTCGAAATATAATAGGAGATATGGTCAATTGAATTTCATGTTCCATTTTCACCGAAATCTAATTTTCAACCCTTTGTGATTTCTAAGAAACTTTCAGGTATTCACATAATAACCAACATAACTCATCATAACACTTACTAATACTATATATACCCATGATTTTCATTAGTCCAATAATTTTATTATGGCTTTCATCATAATCAATAGTCCAATGCTTATATTATGACTTTCATCATAATCCACGTAAACAGATCATTTCCACAATTTAATAAGGAATGAATACAAAGGATCATTCACCATACACGTGGCAATCCACATAGACAGGTTATTCCAACAGAATAATAAAGAATGGAATACCAGAAGAATTCACCATGCGTGCGATAGAATGCACGATGTGTTATTCCCAAATGTAATAATGAATAATGGAACGGTCACGTCAGCGCACGCACGCACAAGATATTTCAACGAGAATAATAAATAATGGAACCAGTCCCAAGAAATGCATGCATAGACGGGATATTACGACGTAATAATAAAGAACGGAATAATAGAAGAATTTCACCATGTATGCGGTACTTCGCATAAACAGGTTATTCTAACATAATAATGAAAAATAGAATAACAGAAGAATTTCACCATGTATGCGGTATTTCGCATAAACAGGTTATTCCAATAGAATAATAAGGGATGGAATAACAATAGCTCTCTTCATGAATACGAAAGAAATAATACCCCTTACCTCAAAAGAAGACTGGATATTGGAATAGTGAGGTAGCTAACTTCTCTTCTTCTTTCTCTCTATAATTTCTCTCTATAATAATGGCTCTAAAGATTTAATGAATTGGTGAGAAATGAAGGAAGAATGAGCTTTTATTTATAGAAAAATATAGTTTCGATAATTGCATGTTTTGGTGCTCGAAAAATTACAGTACAATACCTCCAAATTTTCTTTCATTTTTAATTTAGTCCTGCAAGTATTATCAAACTTGCACCACCTCCCCTAATAGTAAATCATGTGAATCAATAGTTCAATTATGTGATTCAATAGTTATAATCATGTGAAAATACAAATTACGGTATAGTACCTCCATCTATACCTCCATCTTTAACTTAGTCATGCAAGTATTATCAATCTTGCACCAACTCCCCTAATAGTATAAGAATGTGATTCAATAGTACACATATGAACAAATAGTTATATAAGCATGTGAATTAGTAGCAATTAATTGCTCATTTATCCGATTAATTATCCGATTTATCAATATAACCCCAGACATCAATTATCATCGGAATAGATGTCGATTTCCACTAACACAAATAATCCCAACACAATGGAACTATCAAATTCATCTTTAATTAACACGAACTTATTCATCATTAATATTATAACTCATAATATTTAACAACCAGGTCGTTCCCATAAAAGAGGGGGCTTTCCGATAAGGATTTCTCCTATCAGGCGCCATGATTAGGTGACCAAACCTCTCCTTGACAGAACTTCTAGATATTGTAAATATTGCAATTTAATAATATGAATAAATTTGTCGTCTCAATTATTGATTTAATAATATATCATATTATGCAGATGATACTGTGACAATAATCAAATTAATAATATGAGATATGATGCAAAGAATTATCATAGCAATAAATGAGTATAACCGAGTGACTTCTCACGTAAGCATCAATAATCAATACTGTGTGCTACTATGCAACTACGCGTATTCATCGTACTTTTACTACTAAGATTAGTTCAACAGCTTTTAATGGTAACACTTCCGCCGTTATTTTTATAAAAGATAATTACATCATTTTTTACTACGACAATACTTCCGTTGTTGGTTCACCAATGATTGTGCCGTCGTACAGATATTCCCGACAAAAAGAATATTCCCCGACCAATAGAATATTATATAACAACTTGCATACTTTGCAAAATTTATAAATACTACCCACAACTCTGACATTATATCAAATCCACACCATAATATTCAAAAAAATATTTCGAGAAATTTAAATCTTTATTCATAAAATCTGGGGTCTCACATCAGGTGCCACCTGTTTGTTTGTATCTGAAGAATTTGCTAGTAAACTTATTACACCCCAAGAACGTTTAGAAGATCCTTTAATCATAGAAGTTACGAATAAGGAAATAATCCCGGTAGAATACGTCTATCGAAATTGTCGCACGAACATTAGAGAACATGAACTGAGCGTAGACTTGATTCCTATTAGACTAGGAGATTTTGACGTAATACTGGGGATGGATTGGTTATATAACCATGCAACACTAATTGACTGTCAGAATAAATGTGTGAACCTTCAGACTCCGAGTAAGTCTAAGGTAGTGTTTTTTGGTAGCTCATTGCTTAAGCAATCGTGTTGCGTTACGATGATGCAGGCCAAGAAATTGTTAAAGAAAGGATGTGTAGGTTATTTAGCTTACAGCGTGGATACTCGAAAAAAGGGGGTAGAGATTAAAGATATACCCATAGTGAGTGAATTTTAAGATGTGTTTCCGGATGATCTGCCTCGCCTTCCGTCAGACAGAGAAATCGAATTCGTAATAGACTTAGCACCAGGAACGGCACCGATTTTGAAAGCTCCATATCGTATGGCGTCAGTAGAAATGAAGAAATTGATGATACAACTTCAAGAGTTATTGGATAAGGGTTATATTTGACCGTGTGTGTCTCCTTGGGGAGCACCAGTGTTATTCGTTAAGAAAAAGGACGGATCGATGAGGCTCTGTATCGATTATTGAGAATTAAACAGAGTAACGATCAAGAACATATATTCATTACTAAGGATAGACGACTTATTTGATCAACTGAAGGGAGCGAAGTGTTTCTCGAAGATTGACCTACAGACAGGATATCATAAACTGAAGGTGCGAGATGAAGATATACCAAAGACTGCGTTTAGAACCCGTTATGGACATTATGAGTTTTTGGCAATGTCATTCGGTTTAACTAATGCTCCGACAGCATTCATGGACTTGATGAATTGAGTTTTCAAGCCATACTTGGATAAATTCGTAGTAGTTTTCATCGACGACATTTTGATCTACTCGAAGACGGAGGAAGAACACGCCGAACATTTGAGGATTGTTTTGGAGGCACTACGAATGGAGAAGATGTATGCGAAGTTTTCTAAGTGCGAATTTTAGATGAAGAAGGTTCAATTCTTAGGCCACGTGGTGGATGAGAATGGAATCTCAGTAGACCCCGAAAAGGTCGAAGCGGTAAGTAATTGGGAACAACCAAGAACTCCGACGGAGGTGAGAAGTTTCTTAGGGTTAGCTGGGTACTATCGGAGATTTATCTAGGACTTTCCTAAGATAGCAACCCTGTTTACTAATTTGACGAGGAAGACGGTGAAATTTTTATGGACTGATAAATGCGAAGAGAGTTTTCAAGAGTCGAAGAAGAGAATAAGCAAGACACCTGTATTATCACTACCAGATGATACGGGAGGATTTGTGGTGTATAATGATGCGTCGCATAGAGGACTTGGTTGTGTGCTTATGCAACACAGCAAAGTATGTCGTATGCGTCATGACAGCTGAAGGATTACGAAAAACGATACCCTACTCATGAACTAGAGTTAGCGGCCGTAGTTTTTGCGTTAAAGATATGGAGACATTATTTGTACAGAGAGAAATGTGAGATATACACGGACCACAAAAGTCTAAAATATATCTTCACATAAAAGGAGTTGAATATGCGTTAGAGGAGGGTGGTTAGAATTAATCAAAGATTATGACTGTGAGATTCTTTATCACCCGGGGAAGGCAAACGTGGATTCTTAAAGCGCTCTGAAAGAGAAAGGAAGGGAGAAATTGTTTCAATTGACAACTCAGGAGGAGTTAATAAGAGATATGGAGAAGTTGGAAATAGAGGTGAAGGGACCCGAGAGGTCTGAAGAGAAGTTATTTGTAATGGAAGCTTGTCCGATATTGTTGGATAGAGTAAAGGAAGCACAGGAGAAAGATGGAGAATGTGAGAAAATTAGGAGAAGGATCACGGAAAAAGAGGAAGAAAAATTTCGAATAGATAAAGACGACATCTTAAGATTCGAAGGGAGAATGTGGGTACCAGCAGTGGCCGAGTTAAGAGAGGAGATTTTGTACGAGGCTCATAATACGACATATTCCATTCATTCGGGAGGCACAAAGATGTACCGGGACTTGAAGCAACATTTTTGGTGGCCAAATCTGAAACGAGAAATCGCAGAGTACGTTAGTAAATGTCTTACGTGTCAACGTGTAAAAATAGAGCATCAACGACCGAGTGGTTTACTACAACCGTTGGAAATACCAGAGTGGAAATGGGAGCATATCACGATGGATTTCGTGGTAGGACTTCCAGTCACGCAGAAAGGTTTGGATGCCATTTGGGTTATCGTAGACCGACTTACGAAGATCGCATATTTTCTACCTATCGAAATCTGGTACAATTTAAATCAATTAGCGAGTCTGTACGTAAAGGAAATTGTTTCACGACATGGAGTGCCGGTGTCGATTGTTTCTGACCGAGACTCGCGTTTCACGTCGAAATTCTAGAAAAGCTTGCAAGAGGAGATGGGAACATAGTTACGGTTAAGTACTGCTTATCATCCTCAGACAGATGGACAAAGTGAGGGAACTATACAAACGCTAGAGGACATGCTTTGGACTTGCGTGATGGACTTCAAGAGAAATTGGGACGACCACCTACCCTTAGTCGAATTTACGTATAATAATAGTTACCATGTGAGTATCGGCATGCCACCGTATGAAGCTCTTTACGAAAGAAAGTGCGAAACGCCATTATGTTGGGACGAAGTCGGAGAATGATGAATACTCGGACCAGAGTTAGTACAACAAACCGCAGACGTGGTTGCAGTAATAAGAGCCAGATTAGTAGCAGCTCAAGATCGCCAGAAGAAGTACGCAGACTTGCATCGGTAAGACCGAGATTTTGAAGTCGGCAGTTTCGTATTCTTAAAAGTATCTCCGTGGAAGGGAAAGATCCGTTTCGACAAGAAAGGAAAACTGAGTCCAAGATTCATAGGACCATTCGAGATACTAAAGCGAGTGGGCGAAGTAGCATACAAAGTTGCACTACCACCTAAGTTGGAGCACATCCATAACGTGTTTCATATATCTGTGTTGCGTCCGTACAAGCCTGACTACAAACACGTGATTTCTTATGAACCCATTCAAGTGGAGAAGAACTTAGCGTATGAAGAAATTCCTGTCCAAATTCTAGAGAGGAAAGAGCAAACTTTAAGGAATAAAGTTATTTCTTTTATAAAAGTACTTTGGCGTAACCACGATGTCGAGGAGGCAGCGTGGGAGTTAGAAGATAGGATGATGAGGGATTATCCCCATCTATTTGTGTAACCTTGTAGCAATTCCAGGACGGAATTTTTATAAGGGGGGAGGATGTAATACCCGAGAATTTCTCGTATTATTAAATGAATATATTAATGGAAATAATATTTTTGTGAATATAAATGTTATTATTTTGTGAGTCGATTAAATCAATTGATTCGTATTTAATCGATGTGTATTAAGATGTGTGAAGTGACAATGGGATTTGTGAAATGCCTTGTGTGGCATAATGTGAAAAGACGAAATCCATTAAGTAGATTAAAACGAGAATTAAGAGGATTAATCATGTTGATTAGGTGAATTCATATAAGTAATCAATACACTCGTAGATTTGTAGTAACACTCTTGTGGACATTAATTCATGTCATATAAAGCGAGTTTAGCGATGAAAATTGACACGGACTGAAGCTAAACCAGTCTTGCAATCTTTGTCGAGAACTGCAGCGTGGCTGCATTGTCTCAAAGAAGATTAAATCAAGCAAGCATACTGAAGTGGTCGATTGGAGAAAATTAATTTTTTCTACTTTGGAAATTAAATGAAACAATTATGTGGTGTGTGTGACATTAATAAACTATGAAATAAAGTACGCAAATAACCAATAATAATTGTTAATTGTTATATTAATTAATTGATAATGGTTGTGGTAGAATATTGAATTCTTAGTAATTAACTAATAATGTGTGATTACTATTATTTGCAATATATTATAAAGATAAATAATGATTATGGAAATCCATAACTACATTAATCAATGATGGTTGGATTAATTAATATTGATGTTAATTAATCAAGGAAGTGAATAAATTATTTATTTAATATAAATAAATAAGTTACTAATATAATAATATTATATTGATTATATGCATATATATAATACTATATACTATATAGTGCGAGTGACATTTATGTGACTATATATTAAGTCTTATAAAACTATATTGTATGAGACAATGTGATTAAACATATTGGAACTATATGTTATAAATACATTATTTTATGACAATATGTATGTGGGTATATATTAAAATAATATACCATGAGCATATTGTAAACTATTATTTTAATAAAGTGTACCAGTGTGATAAAATATACATGGATTATATGTATGTTGCATAACATCTACTACCTTGAAATGATAAATCATATTGTGACATTTAGTTATAATATATGGTTAATATGTGTAACATAAGAGTGAGAATGTGTAGAAGTACGAAAGAGTGCTGAGTTAGTAGAAGTGTCCCAAAATGAGTATCCCATTTACTCCCAAATTCTCAGTCCCGTGTGTAGCATAAAGGCTAAGGCCTATTTCTTTTCTCTTCTTCCAAACTTCCTAGCTAATGATCATGGGGGAGTGGTGGTCATGATGCAATTCAACTAACCTCCAACAACTTCTCCTTACCCTTCATGCAATTCTTTCATCCATGAGTTTGATTTAGGGGAAAATGTTATTGTTTGGGTTTTAGATGTTCTATAAATAAGAGTTCTCCTTCCATTGTTACATTGCTGAGAATTCCATTGAAGGTGAGGTTGAGAGCATACAAACATTCTAAGAGTTTGAGAGTTCATTGGAGCAAGTTTCTATCACATTGCAGAGGTATAACTCATTTTCCTTGTTACCATTTTTAATTTTGTTAAACAGAGTTCGTATGTATGGAAATTCAAATTCTTGAATTCATGGAATTAGATATTAATGAGGTTGGGTATTGGTTATAAAGTTGTTATATGACAATATAAACATGTTTAAACTGATACATGATTGTTTAGAATCAATTTCGTGGGTAAATTCTGTGTTTGGGCTAAACAGATTCTTGAAGCGGTTGTTGTTCTGGCTCGAACCAGATGTATGGCGTGTGCATACCAGATTTATCTTCTTGAGGTGCAAAGATCTTCTTTGCCAAATCCATCTCTTCAATTCATTGGAACTTCATTTTGAAATGCTATGTGTTGATCAACCATTATGGCTTAAACTAGCATGAAAGCATGTTTAAGGTGTATGTATAAGTATATGAATCTAAGTTAGGCATGTTTTAATAGATTTGCATGATTAACAAAGGCATATGGTTTAGATGGAAATTAGGACATTGAGTTTTGAAAATGAACTACGTTCTACAGATTTGAGCTTACTATTCTACAGCAATGGCTGGTTTCACACATTGATAAGCATGTTATAATGTACATAATTCCTTTAAGCATGACCAAACTTATTAGGCTTTGCGTTAAAAATATTTTCAAGAAAAAGCTTAGACTAGTGAGCTAACATGCATGATTTCTACATGATTTATATTCTGACTTTGCAAGCATATTAGTATGACTTAAAAATGCATGAATAAACCTTTAGCTTGTGTTTATGTGATTAGCAAGGAAGCATGAACAAGTTGAACTTACTAGTAAGCTTTGAATGTGAATATTGTCAAACTACCATAAGGACTATAATCTGACATTTGTGATCATGTTTGATGACACTCTTAAACTCACTCATGTAGCATAAACGTATATATACCATGCTTGTGAAACACATTTCAAGAATAACATAAACGGAGCATATTTTTAACTAAAGGAGTGTTAGTCTCACATATGTGTTATGAATACTCACAAGCACGCCCAATATGAGCTTTATAACTATCTTATATGTTTAGAGAGCAAGCATGATAGACTTTGTGGTTTCATGACCTTGAATGGCCTTAAATGGTTGGAAATGATTAATTTAGAATTCTATTATGTAAGAAGGAAACTAGATTGACTTAAGGAGCATGAAAAGACCCTTAACATGACAAGTATATCATGTATGATTATTTTGAGCAAGCCGAACAGAAACCACAAGGCAACAAATTAAGTCTTGGCTTGGCAGAAGGGATTAATGCAACAGTACTTGCCCTATCTTAAACTTAGCCATAATGCAATTACGCATGATCAAGTCAGGACTTGGTCAATTTTGAAATCTGAACTTTAGCAGTCAACTTGTATGGTACTTAAAATGCTAGAGGTGGTTTAAAACCTACTGATGTATATATATATATATATATATATATATATATATATATATATATATGATGCTTAGATGATAAGTTTGTGTTGCCTTGTAATGGAAAGTCCATAAGTAAGGAGGTCTTAAACTTAAGCATTCTTGATTTGCTTATGAAGTAACTAAGTATTTGATTTATGATGAATTGATAATCTGATTTCTGTACCATATGTGCATACTTGAATCGTGTCAAGCTTGTTTAAAGACTGTGTTAGCTAATGAACATCTTGAACATATAATACGCTATAAATAGGATTCGAAAGTGTTGATTTCTTAAAGTGAATAAACTACGCCTAAGGCAAGTATTCGAACCCTACTCTTATTGTGCAAGTATCTTTGCATTCTTTATTAGACGAATACCGTAAGCTTACCTCTTTGAATACAAGTTATATTACTTTCTCGTTCAAATGAGCTAGTATGTGTAAACCCTTGTGAAAATTATTATTCATGTTGAACTTGGTATTGTTCTTGAATATTGTGAAAGAGTCGATGCCATTTGATTCGGCTAGACTATATGCATGTTTATAAAAGCTGTCCAAACCAATTGATTGGTGCGAAAATCTTAAAAACTGAGTTGGACAGCCCTTTTGGTAAGGGGAGTGTATGTCGTTGGAAACCCCAACATATGATTGAATATTATGGTGGTGTTATGCATAACGTAAAGTATTGTCGACTGATCATCTATAGTACTTGATATTTTTGGGTTATCAGTTTAATATTGGTAACTCTAGTGGAAGTTCAATAGTCCTTAGTGACTACTCAGTATAAATTGTTTATCCAGTTGGATACATTGTTAGTCGTTAAATTCATATATATCTGTTGATTTATATTGAATTATCGTTCTTATTACAAGAATTATTGATATTCATTACTCATGATATTATTCTGAAACTCTGAACTATCTTAGAAATGATACTTCAATATTTCAAACTCGTGTTATAAAACTCTTTACCCTTGTTGTATATTACTTGCTGGGCAATTTGTGCTCATCCTTGTTTATTTAAAACCTTTCAGTTAAGGAGGAACAGGGAGGTATTTCTGGAACAGACAAGGGCAAGGGCAAGGCTACTGACTAGCTTGTCCCTTTTATGTTTAAAATCTATTACGTTGTATTAAGACTATGTTTAAGCTTAAGTAGGGTTATGTAATAAGTCTTTATTCGATATTATTATGTAATCTTTTAAGCACTGTAGGTTGCGAGACTTGGGGGAATAATTATAATAAATCATTGTATATTATTCTAAATTAGATCTTCCATTGTGAATGTGTTATTTTAGTTATTATGGTATTACTTTGAGCACATGACGAACCGAATTCGAGTGACCAAGTGGAGGTCTAAAATTGGGGGGGGGGGCGTCACAGGTTGGTATCAGAGCTTTAGTTATAAACCTTAGGAGTGAGTGCCCTTAGATTATAACTTAAGAGAACTTAGAAGTTAGGAAGGAGATAAAACTCATGTAGAGTTTTCCTTGGGAGACTTAGGATGTTATGGAAATGTAACTTCATTTTATACAATGAGTTTATGTTTATTTAACATTCTGATGGAGTCGTTGTTTTGATGTCTTATGTTGGTGACTGTAGGATGACTGACATGAGAGGACCCAGCCGAGTAGTAAAGGAGGAGCCGCGTGATATCCACGTAGTCTATGAGACACCCTTGATAGCGGAGCCTATTTTAGTAGTAACCCCGATGGATGACGATGATGAGGAAGAGGTGGAGTCTGATCCGGAGGAGGAGCCTTTGGAGGAGGAGCCCAAACCTATGATGGACTCCGACGAGGCTACTTTTGAGGATCGAATGTTAGGAGAGTATGAGGAGCAGATATTGGAGTTGGGATGTAGAGTAGAGGAGCTAGAGGCTGAGGTAGGGAGAGGGAGTCTGCGTTCCAGAAGTTGAGGGACGAGGACCATTTTGACACCCCCAAATCCGAGTTACCTGACCCCCGAGTTTAGTGTTCACGATCCACAATATAATAACATCTAACTACCCATTCATATAGAAATAGTAATACATAAGTCATTAACAGAGATAGTTAATACATTAGTCCAGGTCGTCTAACCTTAACATTACAAACTTACCCTTTAGATATACAAAAAGGGTTTACAAATACAACATAATAATAATGTTCATAGCTAATTTATAACTATGCCTTTGCCTTTATCCTTCGCAGCACCTCCTGCCACTTCGTCCCTAGTTGAAAAGTTTTATTTAGCAAGGGTGAGCAATAAATTTGCCCCGCAAGTTAAGACATACAATAAATGTATAAGATTCAATAATAACAGACTATCTATTTTGATAGAATGAAACCAAAGTTCGGGGAACTTTAAAATAGCTGAACAAATCTCCAATTTTCTAATAAGTCTTCTCACAAGCTATGTAACACAATAATTTGATAATGAAAGAGTACAACGCTTTCAAGGTTTTTCTATGATATTCAAATGAATAATCAAGAATTAATTCTACGAAATAGCAAAGTGGAATGTTTTCCAGATTTATGCTGAGCGGTCCATTGGATCTTGAACTTCTCTTCTCGAGTAACTATCAAAGTTTTACTTTGATATACCCAGGTGTATCAGATAACCATAAAGATTAAATCATACCCCTCTGCAAGTACTTAGAGCCGGCCAACTCTTTGTACCCTATATTATGCATAATACTTAATCGCGCGCAAAGGCCGAATATACGACCAATAAAATGTTCCCTTTATATAAAAGGTTATTCTTCTCAATCTCAGAATCAAGATTTGATTCAACAATGAAATTCTATGATTTTAATTTCTATTTACTTCTCAATCTAGCCGAAATAATTGGCATCGATATGTCAATAACAATTGAATTCTCTTCTCGAATCTATCAAGTTCTAACTAATGTTCGTCAAGCCAGAATAATTAGCTAAGACATTTCTCAACATAATTTGACAATAAATAGGAATTATCTGTACTATCAATATTAACTTCTACGGATGTATATATCCAACACTAGTTATTCTCCGAGCATATTTCAGAATAAGCAATTCAATTTGAATTATTAAACATGAACTAACTGCGAATAATCAACAATAAATTCTTGGACGTGGTATAATTAACAACAATTAACCACTATATTATAAAAAAAAATATTAACTCAAGGTTGAGTTAGGAAACTTGCCTTCTCCGCTGATTACAGCTACACACTATACTTATATACGTTTGAAAGACCTCTTAGCTTTAAATTCTTGATCTTGATCTTCCTAACTGATCTTGGTTGATCAAGGGGCTATTTTTAGGACTGAGTAACTGAATAATTTCAGAGGGTTAGAGAGAACAAGAGTTGGTGAGAGCTTGAGAGCAAAATAAGCAAATACCTGCACTTTCTCTCTCTAATCTATATATATTATGATATATAACAAATGGCTGATCACTTTACTTGATTTGTTGGACATTAGAAGTCACAAGGTCAATATTAGTAGGTTACCAACTAAAGGTGTTGGAAATTTTACAAGTTACCTAATTAAAAATGTAAAAAGGGCATTTTAGTCTTTGTACATAAAATTTTAATGGCATGCTTGATATTTTCCAAACCTTTAGGGTTTAAACCTAAGGTTTTAACCCTTAGGTTTTCTAACTATAGCTTCTAAGATTTTTTAATTAGGGTTTTAATTAGAAAATTTAAATTTTCTAAATTATAATTAGGGTTCCCTAATTAAATTAGGGTTTCCTAATCATATTAACGTTTAATAAACACAATAAGCTTGCCAATTAGGATTAGGGTTTCCTAATTAGGGTTTTAGGATTTCCGAATTTGAAATTAGGGGTTTTTGGCTTTCGATTAGGGTTTCTAACTGTGCGTTAGGGTTTCTAATCTCTTATTAGGGTTTATTAATTTTAAACCTTATCTGATCAATCATTGATCAATATTTCTATACAGTACAAATACATACTTATCAATATAATTATTTTAATTATATTTTCTATCGAATCCCTATCCAGAAATTAGGGTTAGGGTTTCTAAAGCTATTAAGCACAACTCTACTCAAATTTCTCAGTCAATACACAAATTGACCAATTCTCAAGACTCGTATCACAGATACACAGTACAATATTAACAGTCAATATCAATATTAAATTAAAAAAAATTATTCGTAAAATTTGGATTATTTGAAATCCCGGGTTATCACATTCACCCCTCCTTAAAAGGATTCCGTCCTCGAAATCACCGCTTTCTTATTCTCTATAATCTTTTAAAGTTGTAGCATCAATTCATTTTTATCAACACAATATTAATTTGTGTTTCAAATTCTAACCTGTAACTTGTATCTATAAAAGAAAATAGTTCACAGAAATATCTGACTCATATTACTCGCGTAATCTAGTATTAAGTGATATCGTTACCTATTTCCACCTCCTGAGTAGCCACTGCTTCCTGCGCCGTCATGTTGAATGTACGAGCGGTTGATCTTCCTGGCTGTGCAGGTCCTCGAATTGCCAAGGTTCCACCACCAGGTCCTTTGTTGACACTTTCCTTCTCAACATTCCTCTTTGGACAGTTTCATACTAGATGATCCGTCGATCCACACACATAACAACCTTGTATCTTCTTCGGACTGGGGAAATTGGGTGATATGTGGCCCTCTTGCCTGCAGTTATAGAAAACTCCTTTCTTCTTCAGACAAACTCCCAAATGGTTCTTCCCGCAAGTTGCACATGATTCCCTCCCTTTCTTATTCCCTTCAGTCTTGCTACCCGATTGGGTATTCTCGCTCCACTTTTTCTTATTTGGATTACTACCACCACTGCTTCCTCCGTCATTTGTCTTCTTCTTCTTCTTCTCTTGATAAAATCGAGCTGCAGCTTCGCTTCCTCCTTCAGCAATCAATGCTTTTTCCAACAAAGTCGCGAACATATTAATCTGCAATACCGCTACCTTGTTGTATATACCCATCTTCAGTCCATTCTCAAATCTTCTCGCCTTTCTTACTTCTGTGTCCACCTGATGAGGTGCAAACCTTGCTAATTCTTTGAATTTGGCAGCATACTCCGAAACCGACATATTTTCCTGATTTAGTTTCAAGAACTTAACTTCCATCCGAGCTTGCATACTCGGTGAGAAGTAGTTCTCAAAGAACAGTTCCTTAAATCTTGTCCAAGTTACTATAGTTGTTCCAGCTCTCGCTTGATTAGTCTCCCACCAGTAATTAGCTTCTCCCTTCATCAAGTACGTTGCAAAAGCCGTCTTCTGCTCTTCTGCCACTCGCACAATGATGAATGCTTTCTCCATCTCCTTTACCCAGGTTTGGGCTTCAATGAGATCCATGGTTCCCTTATTAAAATTTGCCAATCTATCATTTATAACATTACAGGTCATGATTATACCGAATGATCCCTAGTCATAATTATACCAAGTTCATCTATGCTCGTAAGCCACAGATGACTTTCATCACAATATAAGCATGAGGATGATGACAATGATATAAGCATTATTCAAACGAAAACAAGGATAAATATTAAAGACTTTAAATTTATCCAAATATTATCAATCACTTAATAAACTCATCATCTAATATTATTAATATTATAACAATATTTTAATCACTTCTTAAACTTATAAACAATTTATTTCAATTGTTTGCACTTTACCAAATAATGCATTTAATCATTCAAAATGTCATACTCATAAGATTTCATCACCAATGATCAAATCCTCATCAAAATCAGATATAGCCTATATATAGATTTCCAAGCCATAAAATCCTATTTTCCAATTTTGTTACTTCACATAACATATTTAATTTATTTACTCATAACAAGTTCATTTTCATGAAAAATACTAAATCAGTCCCAAAAATATTTCTTTTCTGAGATTTAGCAGAATATAGTCTCATATTGAAAATATATTTTTCTTATAATTTTTAAAATTCATTTACTATTTTTCATATAGCCAAAACTGTCGAATATTTAGACATTTATCATAAATTGTACTTTTGTCCAAAAATTCCAAAATTTACAGGGTATACTCCTGTTATATACATGTACTCCCAATAAAAATTTCACCAATTTTGGAGTTAACCACAAAGAGTTATAAGAGTTTACTTTTAAAATAGTCTTTTCCCATAAAATCCATAACTCTTAATCTATGCATCCAAAAATTGCTATTTTTGGACACAATCTAGAAAACTCATAAAATTATCATTTTAAATTTTTCCAAAATTTTTGAGGGTCAGAAAAATTATGAAACTGCAAATGGATTTTTCACCCACCATACGGTAATCCACATAGACAGATCATTTCTACAATTTAATAAGGAATGAATACAAAGGATCATTCACCATGCATGCGATAATCCACATAAACAGGTTAAATAATAAAGAATGGAATAACATATGAATTCACCATGCATGCGATAGACCGCACAGACAGGTTATTCCCAATAGAATAATAAATAATGGAACCGAAGCCACGCCAGTAATCCGCATGCAGACGTGATATTCCAAATGAATAATAAAGAATGGAATAACAATGAATTCACCGAGCATGCGATAGACCGCATGCACAAAGTTATTCCAACGAAATAATAAAGAATGGAACCAGTCATGCGTAATCCGTACAAACAGGATATTCCAATGAATAATAAAGAATGGAACCAGTCACGCGTAATTCATAAAGACGGGATATTCAAATGTAATAATAAAGAATGGAATAATAGAAGAATTTCACCATGTATGCGATTAGATTGCATGATGATTATTCCAACATAATAATAAGGAATGGAATAACAATAGCTCTCTTCATGAATACTGAAAGAAATAATACCCTTACCTCAAAAGAAGATTGGATCTTTGGAATAGTGAGGTAGCGGACTTCTCATCTTCTTTCTCTCTATAATTTCTCTCTAATAATTGCTCTAAAGCTTTAGTGAATTGGTGAGAAATGAAGGAAGAATGAGCTTCTATTTATAGGAAAATATAGTTTCGATAATTGCACGTTTTGGGGCTCAAAATATTACAGTACAATACCTCAAACTTTTTTTTCATTTTTAATTTAGTCCTGCAAGTATTATCAAACTTGCACCACCTCCCTTAATAGTAAATAATGTGAATCAATAGTTCAATCATGTGAATCAATAGTTATAATCATGTGAAAATATGAATTACAGTATAGTACCCCCATCTATACCTCCATTTATAACTTAGTCATGCAAGTATTATCAATCTTGCACCAACTCCCCTAAAAGTACAAGAATGTGATTCAATAGTACACACATGTAAATAAATAGTTATATAAGCATGTGAATTAATAGCAATTAATTGCTCATTTATCCGATTAATTACCCGATTTATCAATATAACCCCCAGACATCAATTATCATCGAAATAGATGTCGATTTCCAATAACACTAATAATCCCAACACAATGGAAATATCAAATTCATCTTTAATCAACACGAACTTATTCATCATTAATATTATAACTCACAATATTTATAAACCAGGTCGTTCCCAAGAAAGATGGGGCTTTCCGATAAGGATTTCTCTTTATTGGTGCGCAATTAGATGACCAACCCTCTCCTTGACAGAACTTCTAGACATTGTAAATATTGTAATTTAATAATATGAATAACTTTGTCGTCTCAATTATTGATTTAATAATATATCAAATATTATGTAGATGATACTGTGATAATAATCGAATTAATAATATGAGAGATATGATGAAGCAATTACTATAGTAATAATTGAGTATAACTGAATGACTTCTCACGTAAGCATTAATAATCAATACCTTGTGCTACTATGCAACCACGCGTATTACTGTACTTCTACTACCGGGTAGTTCAACAGTTTTAACGGTAACACTTTCGCCGTTATTTTTAATAAAAGATAACTTTGTCGTTTTCTTACTACGACAATACTTCCGTTGTGGGGTCCACCAATGATTGTGCCATAGTACGAATATTTCCTGTTAAAACGAATATTTCCCGACCAATCGAATATTATATAACCACTTGCTTACTTTACAAAATTTGTAAATATTACCCACAACTATAACATTATGTCAAATCCACACCATAATATTCAAAAAATTATTTCGAGAAATTTAAATCTTTATTCATAAAATTTGGGGTCTCACACGTTCTTCCACATCATACATTCTCCCGTGTTGGTCTTTCCACACTTACTACAGGCTTGCCTCTTCTTCGGGTTTGAATTTTTAGAATTATCACTGTCGTTATCCCTCTTTCTCTTATTCTTGCCTTTCTACTTGGTTGTTCCCTCCGACGATCCACCACCTTCTGTCTTCATCCTTTCCACCTGCACTTTCAGCTCGTTCCGTTCTTCAGTCATTTTGTGTAACGCTCGCTCCGTCTTCCACAACTCCCCCAAGAGAAATACTTTACTCCAGAGTTCCTAGACTTCTGCAGATAGTTGATCTTTCTCCCCAACTTTGGTCTTATTCTTTAATTCCACCTTAGCTTCTTCAGACTCTGCCTCCTCATCCCCACTCAGATACATCTCAGGATAATCATCATGATCACTCCCTAGATTTACCATAGGTTCATCTTTTCCCACTTCTTCCACTGACTCACTTTGCGCTAGAACTTCGGCTACTGGCACTGGTGCAACAGCCGCTGACATCTCCGTACTCATCTCATCTTCTCCCGACATCCTACAATCAGTTTAAACAACTTGATTAGTACTTCACCAGTACAAAATTCTCACACTATGTGTCCACATATCTCACTATTGATGCACTCCGGCAATTCATCACTTAGTACTCTAAATGAGTATTTTCTATCTCGCTTATAGTTATAATCCTAGGGTTTTCCCCACCCCACTTAAGGTTTATAACCTACAACTCTGATACCAACCTGTGACACCCCCAAATCTGGGTTACCTGACCCCCGAGTTTGGTGTTCACGATCCATAATATAATAACATCTAACTACCCATTCATATAGAAATAGTAATACATAAGTCATTAACAGAGATTGTTAATACATTAGTCCCAGGTCGTCTAACCTTAACATTACAAACTTACCCTTTAGATATACAAAAAGGGTTTACAAATACAACATAATAATAATGTTCATAACTAATTTATAACTATGCCTTTGCCTTTATCCTTCGCAGCACCTCCTGCCACTTCATCCCTAGCAGAAAAGTTTTATTTAGCAAGGGTGAGAAACAAATTGGCCCCGCAAGTTAAGACATAATAAATGTATAAGATTCAATAATAACAGACTATCTATTTTGATAGAATAAAACCAAAGTTCGGGGAACTTTGAAATAGCTGAACAAATCTCCAATTTTCTAACAAGTCTTCTCACAATCTATGCAACAAAATAATTTGATAATGAAAGAGTACAACGCTTTCAAGGTTTTTTTACGATATTCAAATGAATAATCAAGAATTAATTCTACGAAATAGCAAAGTGGAATGTTTTCCAGATTTATGCTGAGCGATCCATACTTGATTTAGTGTCTCCACACAAATGATAATAAGATCAATCATCCTCATCCAATGAGCAAGAAATGTATGTACCAATCTATCTGGATTCACTAATCCCCCTTTTTAGTAATCCATCGATTGAGAACATTGTAATTTTTAAGCTATCAAAGAATTTAGATCTCATTAGCATGATCTCATCATGATTCTAAAAGCATTGTTTAAAACTATGGGTTTATCACATATTATAAAAATAGCACCATATAGATAAATTAAAGCCTTTAATATTAATAAACGAATAATATTGTTAAAAAGTATATGTTTTATCATCAACATGATTAACTTGTGTGCATACTACTTTCAGTGATGGCTTCCAAGCATTCAGAAAACCCAGCATTCTTTACGAGCTCAAGAATATCTCTGAACTTCTTTTCTGATTTTTGAACTTCTTAGAGCCGAGTTGAATTCAAATGACAACACGCCAATTTTCTATTTTGAGGGTTTGAAGTGTGTGGGTATTCAATTTCAGGGATTTTACAGGAGATACTTGAAGGCGATTTGGGTATAGCTCAAGATTTGATGGATTTTGGCTATGAAGAGTATTTAGAGTTTAGGGTTCAAAGAGGGAAGTCGATAGACTTTGATAACTATTTGGAAGTTTTTGAATTTGCCTTTATGATAGTCCCTCTAACTTTGCAGAAAATGCGATGTGTCAGAAAGCCATTGGTTGCACGATAACCAAAAAAAAACTGTGAATCCCCATAAACTGATTAGCATTTTAGTTTTAACATTGCTCTTAAGAACATGAATATTACTTCCTTTAGTTGACTGTTGACCCTTTTCATTTTATAGAGTATCTTGATGATATAGCTTAGTACTCCATAATTTCTTTGTCAAATTAACAATCGTCGTCTGTGACCATGCTTCAGTTAATGATTTGTCATTAATCTCTAACTAGGAGTTTCATGGTTTATCAATAACTTGAACTATTCTGAGGGATTTTCTCTGCATGAATTCCTGCGATGCATTCTATTTTAGCTCTTCTTATGGGTTAAAGAAGCTCAGAAAGGGTTGGCCTCTTAGTATAACACTTAGGGTTAGGTTTATCTTTGAGGCGCTTATCAGAAGAATGACTGCATAGACTTGGTGGTAAGAATGTCATCACGGCAGGCCTTTTTCTAGAGTTCATTTAGCAACTTTAGATATACTTTGATGTTGGTATTTTTAAGTGAGAGAGAATGAAGTGCTTTTAGGTCTTTAATGTGTATGGTCAGGAGAGTGTGTTGGGAAAGTGTTTGTATAGGCTGCAATCGTAGATTCAGTATACTCTTATACTTTACGATCAGGATGTCAATCGTAGGACCTCTACGATTGAGGCAGTGAGGCTCACTTAATTATCAGTCGTAAAGTTTAGGGACTCTATGACCAGGAATGAAAATTTATTTGGTTCATCAACCACAGAGTTTTAAGACTCTATCATTGATAAATGGCTGTTTGGATAAAATGGAATATCAACTCAAGAATCATTGAAGCTTCTCACAATACGTGAAGAATTGTAGGTGGATAATTCATCATGTAGCATTGTTAGATGAAGTACCTTTTGTTTTAAGAACTTAAGATGATCAACTGATGGTCAGCTTCTGAAGAGTTCTTGGTCCAGTACTTTTGAATGTTCATTGCTGGTTTAAAAGAACTTAGTAGTAGAGGACTGATGGTCTGTGAAATAGTCATCAGAGATGTAAGGAAGGTTGAACTGTCTTCTGAGCTCATCTCTGAATATAGCAATGAATTCCACTTCTTCTCCTCCTTTAGTTCCTTCATCATGCAACTTCATGATCTTCATATCCTCAGTTATTCTAACCTTAACATCAAGCTCAACTGCCTTCATTGTTTGAGAGATCTGAACGATTTAGCTTCAATGTGTTCCTTCCTCAATTTGAGCATTGTTAGGCCTACCAGGTTATTGCTCCCCCATAGTTAATACTTCCATCTTAGGTAGATGGGGTAACTTCTATATATACATCTTTTTAAGTTTGCCTTGCACTTCTCCTTCTAGCTAGAATATTCTGAGTTGGTCTGATATCTTCATGGTTAAATTAGTTCCATTGGATCGTAGAGTACTTTCTTTAGAATTGGTTACTCAATAATTTCCTGACTAGAAACTACGAACGTAGTTTCTATTATTTAGACTTTTAACATCTTCTGTACTCGTAGAGTTTCACTCCTACGATTCATACTTCATTACTATTGGCAGATGATTTCAAATGTAATCTTCCTTCTTGGTCCACTTGAACTGAAATGCTTTGCATTGATGAGCTTGTACGGTCTTTTACTTCATATCATAAATTGCATGCTTCCTTGGATGGTCTTGAGTTAGAACATTTCTAAGGAATCTTGAATTTGCAGTTGATAGGAGCTTGATGACTGAAGTCATGTGCTTCAGTTTTTCTATATAAGGTCAAATAGACCAGATACTTGTAGGTTAAATGGTTTTTTGATTTAATACCCATTGTTATTTGGGTCCTGCTAGGTTAGTCTTCTCAAAAGCCTATTTATTCAGACGTTTGGGTTCCCAATATGTATGGGGATAAGCATTGACAATAATAAAGCATGCATACATGTGAATGATGTGATTTTAAGTGTGTGTATGATTTGAGCAATAGATAGATTAAGCTTTTTCTTTGGTTGAATCACTTTTTTCTTTTACCGTGTTTTTAGATTTTGAACTTTCATAGTGTGAGAATCAGCTCTACAATTTCCATCTAGTTGGTTCGTGGAGTTGATTACTCTTCAAGAACCTTCAAAATACAACTGTAGTGTTAATCACACTCTATGTTTTATCAAATACCCAAAACATTGATTTGTATGAATCTCTAGAGAATGATCTTTTGATAGAGCCCTGTTATAGCACATAAGGTGATGCAATATGATGTATGTATACAGTGATGAGGATACTTACCTTGCCAATATCAGTCTCTTGAAAATTAGTTATCCTGTCTATTTTCACAATGATATGAGGCATTGTTGTGCATATCTTTTTATTGCTAATACTAACAACATTTGATGCTTAATGTGGCTTTAGATCAATCAAGCAGAGTCTTTGAATTATGATCAAATGAAAGACTTGGCATGTCAAATTCTTTGAAGCTCTTGAACTTCAAGGTTTGGATTTATAGATCTTGTTGATAGTGCATTTGAAGAATTTCTCTAATTCCTTCATTGGAGATACAGACCACTGATTGACTTCGGTTTAACTTTAGATTGATCTGATGGTTATTTTTCTTTCGTTCATGGATCAATCGAAATTGTAATAGGTGGATATATATTTACCTACACAAATAATTTTTAACTTATGAGCTCATCTTCACTCATAAGTGACTTACAACTAATACTAAGCTTAGAACTTATTAGTGCCACGGATCAAACTCAAAGCGTTAGCTTTTGGATACAACGTGAGAACCTGCTATGATACCAATTGTTAATTCTCGGGGATACACAATAGATCTAGAGGGGTGGTTGAATAGATCCTTTAAAACTTTTTGTTTATTTTCTTTTATCTTGCTAAATGATTAACAGATAATGAATAGAGGAATCAACTCATGCACAACAGAATAGATTAAGATTCCCTTCAAGAGTATAACATTAAACACAGTTCTAAGGTTGTGTTAATAGCAAGCAGTTATAGAAATTATAGTAC
Source organism: Panax quinquefolius (assembly GCA_020205615.1). Classification (NCBI taxonomy): domain Eukaryota; kingdom Viridiplantae; phylum Streptophyta; class Magnoliopsida; order Apiales; family Araliaceae; genus Panax; species Panax quinquefolius. Next base: position 106,067,783 of record CM035153.1, read on the forward strand.
TGAATGTAAATGTCGTAAAGTAAATGACATAAAGTAAATGACACCAGAGGTTTTAAGTGGTTCAAAGACTAAATACTCCTACTCCACTCTTCTGCTTCAACGAGTAGGGATTCCACTAAGGATTGGCTCAACTTTAAATCACTAAGATTCCTTCAAGACTGGCAGCCTTGGAACACTAGTTCACTATGAACTCTTCAAGACCACCAGCATTGGAAACTGTAGACTAAGCCCTATAGACTTAGAATCTCTTATACCCTTTGGTACTCAGCAAGCCCAGCAGACTTGACTTTATTTTAGTCAATAAGGACCCTGCAGGCCCTGGTTTCTTGGATGTTTATTTATTGTTGTTGAGATGCTAAGATGACATTCAGCTTATTCATCTTCTGGTACTTAGCAGCTTCTTGTGATCATTAGGCATTCAACATTAGTGTTTGATCACATCTAATGGACTGCTAAGATGTGAAGTCAGCTTGACATCTTGTTGGTACTTAGCAGTCTGACTCATCCCTTGGTGCTTTTGTTCTTTGTTGTTGATGCTTGTATTCATCTGATATTCAGCATTGCACATTATCACCGTTAAGTTACTGCTAAGTCTTCGCATATCGGCTTGACTTCTTTGGATACGTAGCAGTCCTTGAACACTGGTTGTATTGTGCACAGATTAGGCTCTATATCTTCTTTTCTTTAACTTAGTGTGTTCATGATGAAACTTAGAGTGGCTCAAGTAATCTGTTTTCTGATCTTCCACTCTAGTTATTGTCTTCTTGGCCTTCCGACTCTCAACACAGATTCCACCTCGTTGTCATACTCCTTTGTATTGAGTGAAGCTTTTCCATTGTAGGACTTTCATTAGTTGTGCTTCACTCTTCTGTGGTGGTCTCACTCACACTGAGACTTTTTCTCTGTTAAGCTCTATATGACTTACTTCATCTGAAGTTAACTACTCTATCTTGTTTGTAGTTTCGGCTCTTTATAGATTCATCTATCATCTTTTCGTTGGAATATAGCTGTTGGAAGTCTTCCGTTGAAGATATTTTCTCTAGAGCATTTAATGCTTTAGATATTCTAAAATATTTGATGTAGACATATTGGGTTGATGTGGCAACTACTTTTTGACTTGTCTGACACATCAGCATGACTTACAACCTAACACGTCTGACAACGTCACTTTTAGTAGACTTGTAGATAATCACCCTTTTCTTTTGTGTTCTCGATTTACATCAAGGATGTTTGGAGAGTATACCGGGATCCTCAATTCACAACTCTCGAATATTAGTTTTCTTTGTTTAGACATTCTCACTCATCAAACAAATGCCTTCTGTGATGCTGATGTTGACCTTTATGAACTCTATTATTACTTGGGTGTAACTTGTCTGTGGAAATCGTAGGATGACTTGACCTTGACATCTCTTATGATTCCAAGAGTGCTCAATGTTGTACCATCTTGTATTTTTCTCTTGTAGTATGTTCTACGATCATGTTTGTCTTACTTTGCTTGAAGAACTAATAGATTAGCTGAATGCTTTTGTCGTTTGGTCTGTATGTCTCTTTTGATTAGTCATTCTCAGCTTCCTTAAATTTTTACCCTGTGATCTCTTGATCATTCTTTATGGTGAGGTTAAACATAGAAAATCCTCTTCGTCTGTCCTCTATATGTTTACCCTTGTCTCTATAGGTGCTTTATTAGACTTTGCTGCTAATTTGCAGACACTACGATCGTTGTAGCCAATACTAAGATCATTATCCTATGTGAGCGCTTGTAGGAGACTCCTTTCTGAATGGATTTTCACTTCTCAATCAGCCTTGCTGATAGAGTTGGTGCTTTGATTTTCTATTTGCTTTCAGGTCATTTAGATATTCTTCTAGTAGACTGCATTTCTAAAACTTGACCGCTTTACTTACGAGAATGAGATCTATGTATACACTTTAGAATTTCTTCTATTGAGAATTGTAGAGTGCTCTATAATTATGCCATAGCTATTTAAGCAATTTGCTGACTACGACTTTGGCTCTAGTTCTACAGACTATGATTCTAATTGGTGACGACTTGTAGACTTCACGATTTTGAGTGAAGACTATGATTCTTGTTTTAGCTTGATGATGCTCTGCAGACAACTTCTATGATTCCGAGTGTAGTCTACGATTTTGCCTTTACTTTTTGGCAAACTATAGTGACCGATGGAGTGCTCTTCGATCATACATGCCTATCTATTACACTTTATAAGATCAAACTAACAAGTTTGATCTTTCTATTCATAGTCCTTATACATCATGATCTTTTGAAGGACTTTTACAAAACTATTCATTTACATTAGATTAACCTAACATATTTGATCATTTTAATCTAAGTCCTTGTCCATATTGTCTATCATATATTAAGGACTTTACAACTTTTATCAATGCAGACATATTTGCATATTCATTCATTAATTTCATCATCTTCATCATCAAATTATATGAATAAAGGAATAACATTCACATACATATTCCTAACAAAATCCACATTGAAAAACTTTAGCAGCCGTCTTCTTTCCACTAAAATGGCCTCCACGCGGCTGATCATGGCAAAAAGCAAAGAATTTGCATTTGATCCTCCTCAGGGATACATCGCCTAATTACCTGATCAGGATAATACTTGAAGAGATATGGATCATCCCAATAAAAGTGCTTCACCTCGGACAAGAATTTAGACTTATCTTGTTTAGACCAATGATCTAGCATTTCATGTGTAATAAGATAATTAACAATTTCCACATACCAAGGTGATTGGGAAACATGCATCAGCTGCTCATCGGGGAATTTCTCGGCTATAGCCAAGGGATCACTCGAGACTTCAACTATAAGTCTAGATAGATGATATGCTACAACATTCTCAGCTCCCTTCTTATCTTTTATCTCCAAATCAAACTCTTGTAGCAACAAGACCCACTGAATCAGTCGCGACTTCGCATCTTTCTTAGAAAGAAAGTGTTTCAAAGTGGTGTGATCTGAATAGAAAATGACTTTAGATCCCAATAGATAGGACTTAAATTTGTCTAAAGAAAATACGACTACTAACAACTCGTTCTCTGTTGTAGAATAATGGAGTTGAGCTTCGTTCAAGGTCCTGCCTGCATAATAAATCACATGAGGGGATTTATTAATTCTCTCACCTAAAACTGCCCCAACTGCATAATCAGAGGCATCACACATGATCTCAAATGGAAGGTTCCATTCAGGGGACCGAATGATAGGTGTAAAGGTCAGAGCGGATTTCAATGTCTCAAAGGCTTTTAGGCATGCTTCATTGAATACGAATGGGGCATCTTTAGCGAGGAGAATACATAGAGGTTTAGCAATCTTACTAAAATCCTTGATAAAACACCTATAAAAACTAGCATGACCTAAGAATGAGCGAATCTCCTTAACCGTTCGCTGGGGCGATAGGTTAGAGATTAATTCTACTTTAGCCTTGTCTACTTCAATTCCTTCTTTGGAGATGATATGCCCGAGAACAATTCCCCTGTGTACCATAAAATGGCATTTCTCCCAATTAAGCACTAGATTCTTTTCTCTATACCTTTCTAAGACTAAAGCTAGGTGTTTTAAATATTCCTCAAAAGAAGACCCAAATACAGAAAAATCATCCATAAAAGCCTCTAAGAATCGCTCTACCATGTCAGAGAATATAAAAATCATACACCGCTGAAAAGTGGCAGGTGCATTGCATAGTCCGAAAGACATGCGTCGGTAAGCGATTGTACCGAAAAGGCACGTGAATGTTATCTTCTCTTGATTAGATGGATCGACTGGAATTTGGTTATAATCGGAATAACCATCCAAAAAGCAATAATGTTAGTTCCCGGAGGCACACAATAGATCTAGAAGGGGGGTTGAATAGATCCTTTAAAACTTTTTCTTTGTTTTCTTTTATCTTGTTAAGTGATTAAGAAATAATGAATAGGGGAATCAATTCATGCACATCGGAATAGATTAAGATACCCTTTAGAAATATTGTATTAAACACAGTTCTAATGTAGAGTAGATATAGCAATTATACTACTGAATGTAAAGGACATAAAGTAAATAACACCAGAGGTTTTAAGTGGTTCAGAGACTAAATGCTCCTAATCCACTCTTCTTCTTCAACAAGCAGGGATTCCACTAAGGATTTGATCAACTTTGAATCACTGAGATTCCTTTAAGACCTGGAGCCATGGAATGCTAGTTCACTAAGAACTCTTTAAGAACAACAGTCTTGGAAACTGTAGACTAAGCCCATCAGAATTAGAATCTCTTGTACCCTCTAGTACTCAACAAGTCCAGCAGACTTGACTTTGGTTTAGTCACTAAGAAAAGGACCCTGCAAGTACTGGTTGCTTGGTTGTGTGTTTGTTGTTGCTGAGCTACTAAGATGAAATTTAGCTTGTTCATCTTCTGGTACTTAGCAGCTTCTAATGATTAATAGGCATTCAACATTAGTATTTGATCACATCTAATGGACTACTAAGGTGTACGTTTAGCTTATCATCTTGTTAGTACTTAGCAATCTGATTTATCCCTTGGTACTGTTGTTCTTTGTTTTTGATGCTTGTCTTCATCTGATATTCAGCATTGCACACTATCATCGTTGAGGTACTACTAAGTCTTTGCATATTAGCTTGACTTCTTTGGGTACTTAGCAGATCCTTGAACACCGTTGACTTATGAATATATTCGGCTATGAATCTTCTTCTCTTCACTCTGTGTGTTCATGGGAAAAATAGAATGGCTCAGGTATTCTGCTTTCTGTTCTGCCACTCTTGTTGTTGTCTTCTTGGCCTTCCGACTCTCAACACAGATTCCACCTCGTTGTCATATTCCTTTCTATTGAGTGAAGCTTTTCCATTGTAGGACTTTCATTAGTTGTGCTTCACTTTTCGTTGTGGTCTTATTATCTCACTAAGACCTTATCACTTTGTTAAGCTCTATATGACTTTCTACATCTTAAGTCAACAACCTCAACCTCTTTGAAGCATCGGCTCTTATATAGATCCATCTAACATCTTCCCATTGGAACATAGCCGTTGGGAGTCTTTCATTATAGAGTTCCCTTTTAATCTCTATCTTATTTGCTTGTGAAGGAGCCTTTTAAATGTTTCAGTTGAAGGCATCCATTGTAGCATTTAATGCTCCAGACATTTCTGAGCATTGATGTAGACATGCAGGATTGATGTGACAAATCCTTTTTGACTCACCTGACATATCGATCTGCTTTATCATCTAACACTTCATAGACGTTACTTTCAGCAGGCTAGTAGGTAGTCACCCTTTTTTTTTGTCTCCTCGATTTACATCAAGGATGTTTGGAAAGTATATTGGGATCCTCAATTTACAACGTTTGAATTTCAGTCTTATTTTCTTGGACATTCTTACTCCTCAGATACATGCCCTCTATGATTCAGATGTTGACCTTTATGAACTCTACGATTTCTTGTCTGTGGAAATCGTAGGGTGACTTGACCTTAACACCTTTTATGATTCTGAGAGTGCTCCACGTTGTACCATCTTATACTTTGCTCTCACAATCTATTCTATGATCGTGCTTGTCATGCCTTGCTTCAAGAACTAACAAGTTGATTGAGACACTTCAGATTACATATCCCTTTTGATTTTTCATGCTCAGCTTCCTTAACATTCAGCCTTGTGATCTCTTGATCATACTCCATGGTAAGGTTGAGCATTGATATCCTCCTTGTTTGTCCTTTGCTCACACTGTGGCAGGTTTACCATTTTCTTTGTTATTTCTTTCATCAGGCTTCTCTTCTCTTCGGTAAGCACTACAATTGTAGTCTTCTGATTAGCACTTGTAGAAGACACCTTCTGAATGGATTTTCACTTCTCAATCAGTCTTTCTGATAGAGTAGGTGCTTTGATCTTCTACTTACTTGCAGATCATTTGAAAAATGCTTTCTAATATTCTTTACGTAGATTGCATTCTTAAACTTGACTGTTCTTACCAGAGAAAACAATCTATGCATATACTTCAGGTTTGGTTCTATAGAGAATCGTAGAGTGCCTCACGATTATGCCTTGGCTATATAAGCATCTGGCTGACTACGACTTTGGCTCTAGTTCTACAAACTGTGATTCTGATAGATGACGACATGTAGACTTCACGATTCAGAGTCAAGTCTATGATTCTAGCTCGACAGACGCTTCACAGACATCTTCTACGATTCTGAGTGTAGACTATGATTCTTGACTTGACTTGGTAAATGCTTGGACCAACACTGCGATTCTAAGTGTGGCTTTCAAGACAGACTACGATTTTGAGGCAACTTCTTTGATACTCTATGATTCTGCCTTGGCTTGTGCAATCTCTTTACTAGCTTGACAGTCTACGATTCTGCTTCAATAGACTCCGATTCTGCCTTATTTTCTTGGCATACTTAAATGACTTGTGCAGAGCTCCACGATCAGACATGCTTATCTATTACACTTAAAAATAGATCAACCTAACAACTTTGATCTTTTCTTCTATACATTCATTTACAGAATGATAAACATTAAGCACAGATCAACCTAACAATATTGATCATATTAATCTAAGTCCTTGTCCATATTTTATATCATCTATTAAGGACTTTACAACTTTTATCAATGCATACATGTTTGCATATTCATTCATTAACTTCATCATCTTCATCATCAAATTATACGAATAAAGGAATAACATTCACATGCATATTCCTAAAAAGTAATAAGCATGACCGGCTAACCTTTCTAGCATTTGGTTAATGTAAGGAAGGGGAAAGTGATCATTCCTAGTCATTGAATTCAACTTCCAATAGTCAATACAAACACGCCATCCCATCTAAACACGAGATGGAACTAATTCATTATGCTCATTGACCACCACTGTAATCCCTGACTTCTTAGGAACTACTTGTACAGGGCTCACCCACTTACTATCGAATATCGGGTATATAATACCCGCATCAAGAATCTTGAGTACCTCGGCCTTAACTACTTCTTGCATCATTTGGTTCAGCCTTCTTTGTGGTTCACGAGAGGGTTTTGCATTCTCTTCTAAGTGAATCTTATGTATGACAACGTACGGGCTGATTTCTTTCAAATCTACAATAAAACACCCAATAGCTTCTTTATGCTCGTGAAGGACTTCAAGTAATTTTTTCTCTTGAGCGTTATCGAATTTAGAAGCAATGATAATAGGCAATGACTCCATTAGACCTAAAAATGCATATTCTAGATTATCAAGCAATGGTTTCAGGCCCAATTTTAGTGGTTCTTCAGTAAAAGGAGGTCGAGGAGTTGATGAGAGATTGAGAGGCACTAGTTTTTGTTGGAAAGAATGTGTACCCAAGATAGGCATTGAATCCAAAAGCGCATTGACTTGCTCTATAGATTCATCAATATCGTAATCACAACCAAAATGGGACAAACAAGCTTCTAATGGGTCCTCTTTATAAGTTTGCAAGAAAGATCCCTCTACTAGACTATCAATTAAATGGACTTGTCCGAAATCATTATCATCAGTGTCTATCGAGGTCTTGCTAATTTCAAAAACATTTAGCTTAGCTATGAGGTTCCCAAAAGTAATTTTCATCACTCCATTTCTATAATTGATGAGGGCGTTGGATGTAGCAAGAAATGGTTACCCTAAAATCACAGGAATTTGGCCTCTTGTGTTCTGAACAAGCTCAGTATCAAGGACAACAAAGTCCATAGGAAAATAAAAAGTATCTAACTTAATCAGAACATCTTCTACGACACCCCTAGGAATTTTCACTGACCTATCATCAAGTTGGATTGTCATTGGTCTTGGCTTCAACTCTCCTAAATGCAACTACATATACACAAAATATGCAGTAAGTTAACACTAGCCCCCAAAAGCTAGCTCAATATGATGATCTTCTATCTTACATGAGATTGTTGGACATCTAGGGTCCTTAAATTTGACAGGGTGTGTTCAGCTAAGAATGCCTTTTTCGAAACATTTGTTCTCCTCATTTGAGTGACTAAGTCTTTGAGAAATTTGGCATAGAAAGGTACTTGCTTGATAGCATCAAGTAATGGAATGTTTATCTGAACTTGCTTAAACACTTCTAAAATTTCTTCAAATTGAGTACCCTTCCTATTGTCTTTTAGCCTATGAGGAAATGGGGCTTTAGGAACAAAGGTCCTACTCGAGAGATCTTCATTTGTTTGCTTAGCAAGAGGAGTTTGGTTCACAACTTGAGGTGTAGGCTCAACCTCAGCTGGATACTGATCTTCATCTTTCTTTTCCTCCTCGATATCAATTGTCTTTCCCGACCTAAGTGGGGTTATGGCTTGAACTTGCCCATTTGGTGGTGCATTTGGTAGGTTAGGAGCTATCCCACTCGAGGAAACACCTTTAGGGTTCAGAATTGGCTGACTCAAAAATTTACCCTTTTCTCTCTCACCCAATTGACCCATTTGACTCTTTAACTTAATGATAACTTGAGTGTTCATGAGGCCATTGTTCCTGACTTCTTGTAAAATTTGACTTGAAGTCTGGTTATTTTGGGTGGTCACTTGAATGAATTGTTTTAACGTGTCTTCCAAAGATGATAATTATTGTGGAGTGACATGGGATAATTGAGCAGGCTGAGCAGATTGAAATGGTGGATAAAAATTAATTGGTGGATGGAAACTAGGAGGTGGTTGCTGTCGTGGAACATTAGCTGATGGAGCACCCATATTGCGTATAGGTTGAGCTTGTGTCCATGAAAAATTTGTGTGATTTCTCCAACCCAGATTTTAAGTCTCTATGAATGGGCTATTGAATTACTTTTTGTAATCATTCAACGCATTTACTTGTTGTGGCATGAATTTGGAGAATCCTACCATAGAGGGGCAATTTTTCAATGTATGCATAGGGCTAGCACACACAGAGCACCCTTCAACTTGAACTTAATTGATCGAATTGTTATCCAGCCGCAAAGCTAACACTTAAAGTTTCTTTGAGAGACTATCTAACTTCCTTCTAGTCTCTACATCTTCGGTTAGCTCATATATTCCTTCTTTCTTAACTTCCTTCTTGACTTGAGAAGATGAATTCCTACGAGGGGAGAAATCCCATTGCTGAGAGCTCTCGGACAAATTCTCAAGGAAATTGTAAGCTTCCTCTTCTGTGAGACTAAGGAAAGTGCCACTTTTAATGGATTCAATCATGTTTCGGTTGGTTTGAGTTAACCCATTGTAAAAATATTGGACAAGTCTCCATGTCTCAAAACCATGGTGAGGACATCTCAAAAGTAGGTCCTTAAATCTTTCTCAGGATTCATAGAATTTTTCATGATCCTCTTGACTAAAATCGGATATTTGTCTTCGAAGTTCATTTGTCTTTGACATGGGGAAAATTTTAGTTAGGAATTTCAAAACCAAAGTATCCCAACCAAAGATGGACCTAGAAGGTAATGAGTTAAGCCATGCCTTTGCTTTCCCTTTCAAAGAGAAAGGAAATAAACGTAGGCAAACCGATTCATCAGAAAAATTTTGAAATTTGAAAGTGGCACAAATTTCTAGAAAATCCTTAATATGGAGGTAAGGATCTTCTTGATCGATTCCATGAAAAGTGGGAAGAAGTTGCATCACTTGCGGTTTAAGCTCGAAATGGTTAGCGATTGTGGCGAGCAACACGATGCATGGCGGCGGGTTGGTTGTGATAGAAGATAAAAGTTCTTAAAGTTTTTTCTTCTTCTTATTTTTCAGCCATCGTTTCTCTCTCAAATAAAGGATTTAGCTCTAAGTTCTCTATTTTAGTCAATCTTTTATCACCACGCTTCCAAACAACAATCATACACTACTCTACTCCTATTTTTTTATTCTTTATTTATTTATTATTATTATTATTAATTTTAAAATTTTAATTTTTTTTTAAAGAAACTAGTAGAAGGAAATAATTTAAATTAGTGAGTTGGTGGAAAAAAAAAATTCAAATCCCTGGCAACGGTGCCAAAAACTTGTTGTGAATGTTTTATTTAATTATTTTCAAGTGCACGAATCGAATACTAGTATAGCCTACAAGTGCGAGGTCGAACCCAAAGGACTTGACGAATGAAACGTGTTTTTTTCACTCACTAATTTTAATTAACTACTAATCTAGCTTAAAAATTTCGAGGGATTTTTTATCAATGAAAAATACGCAAATAAAATAATTAATAATAAAATACTAGGGTGTCGGAGTCATATAATTGATGTCATTTTCCTAATATTCATGCCCAATACTCTACTCTTTATCTCGAACTAGTTTAGTCTCTCGACACTACTAAATACGGAAAATAAAACTAATTAAGTCCAATTAATTTGCAAAATCAGATCGTTAATTCTTCCATAGCCAAACATATGTATAAAATCAAAACACTCATTATTTTCATCAAAACACAATTTATATCCACTTTGAGCAAATCATAAACTGAATCCAAAAAATAATAACGAGAATCCAACTTTATTTTTTTATTAGTAAAAATAGACATGCAATAGAAAGAATTATTTTTAATGCGAAATCACTAAATTGGTAGAATCAATGGGCATGTTAATATTATACTGTGTATCTATGATACGAATCTTGAGAATTGGTCAATTTGTGTATTGAATAAGAAATTTGAGTAGAGTTGTGCTTAACAGCTTTAGAAACCCTAACCCTAATTTTTGGATAGGGATTCGATAGAAAATATAATTAAAATTATTATATTGATATGTATGTGTTTGTACTGTATAGAAATATTGATCAATGATTTATCGGATAAGGTTTAAAATTAATAAACCCTAATAAGAGATTAGAAACCCTACTCTCAGGATTAAAAACCCTAACGCACAGTTAGAAACCCTAATCGAAAGCCGAAAACCTCTAATTTCAAATTTGGGAATCCTAAAACCCTAATTAGGAAACCCTAATCCTAATTGGCATGCTTAATGTGTTTAATAAACGTTAATATGATTAGGAAACCCTAATTTAAATAGGGAACCCTAATTATAATTTAGAAATTTTAAAATTTCTAATTAAAACCCTAATTGGAAAATCTTAGAAGCTATAGTTGGAAAACCTAAGTGTTAGAATCTAAGGGTTAAACCCTAAGGGTTTGGAAAATGTCAACCATGCCATTAAAATTTCATGTACAAAGACCAAAATGCCCTTTTTACATTTTAATTAGTTAACTTGTAAAATTCCCAACACCTTTAGTTGGTAACCTACTAATATTGACCTTGTGACTTCTAAAGTCCATCAAATCAAGTAAAGTGATCAGCCATGTGTTATATATCATAATATATATAGATTAGAGAGAGAGAGAGAGAAAGTGCAGGTATTTGCTTATTTTGCTCTCAAGCTCTCACCAACTCTTGTTCTCTCTAACCCTCTGAAATTATTAAGTTACTCAGTCCTAAAAATAGCCCCTTCATCAACCAAAATCAGTTAGGAAGATCAAGATCAAGAATTTAAAGCTAAGAGGTCTTTCAAACGCAGATAAGTATAGTGTGTAGCTGTAATCAGTGGAGAAGGAAAGTTTCCTAACTCAACCTTGAGTTAATATTTTTTTTATAATATAGTGGTTAATTGTTGTTAATTATACCACGTCCAAGAATTTATTGTTGATTATTCGCAGTTAGTGCATGTTGAGAAATGTCTTAGCTAATTATTCTGGCTAGACGAATATTAGTTAGAACTTGATAGATTCGAGAAGAGAATTCAATTGTTATTGACAGATCGATGCCAATTATTTTGGCTAGATCAAGAAGTAAATAGAAATTGAAATCATAGAATTTCGTTGTTAAATCAAATCTTGATTCTGAGACTGAGAAGAACAACATTTTATATAAAGGGAACATTTTATTGGTCGTATATTCGGCCATTGTGCGTGATTAAGTATTATGCATAATATAGGGTACAAAGAGTTGGCCGACTCTAAGTACTTGCAGAGGGGTATGATTTAATCTTTATGGTTATCTGATACACCTGGATATATCAAAGTATAACTTTGATAGTTACTCGAGAAGAGCAGCTGAGCAAGGACAAACCCGACATACCATAAGCCGAGACATGGTGGTACACATCACACAGAAGGAATATCAGAGCGCCAATGAACGTGGGATGTTAGATTAAGTCTAGAGGAAAAAGCTCAGTAGTGTAGTATTTTTATTTATGTGTTATTAATATGTTGTAGTAATCTCAATCTTTTGTGTAAGATGTGAGATAGTGGTAACCCCCCAAACTTCTGAAAAGTGTTAGAGGGGTAGTAAATTAGTATGTCCCCGTCTTTTGTGATATTAGGGGATATGTGTTATCATTTATAGCAGTATGCTAGAAAAGAACATGTAATGTAACCATTTGGCATATGAATATAAATGATCTTATTTCAGAAATGTGTTATAAACCTGTAGTTCTTTTCTATTAAGAAATGTCTAAGTATTATAATTAGATAATAAAATGAAAAATTTTGTGATGCGAAAATGCCATGTATAAAATAAGCATCCCCAAAAGAGTCGAGGTTAATGATGAGAGAGGTCATGTATCCGATCACAGTCTGATCGGTAGATTTATTGGGAGAAGCTATGAGGGGAAGAAACGAACCCGTACCACCCATTCCCCAAGCTGTCCCAGTAACAACCTTCAAAGATTTTAAGAGTGTAGGACCCCCGGAGTTCATGGAACCACTAACTCGAAATACCAAATTATAATTCTAGTAATTAGATCCTCCTTATTCTGTTATTACCAAAATTCGGTTATTAGTTCAGAAATTGAAAATAGTAATATTTCAGTATTCGGCTATAACTGAATAGCCTATTCGGTTCGGTTATAACCGAATGATCAGTCCTAGTTCCACCCTCCTGTATATCTTTTAAAATCATTAAGAGGATCTCTTCTGTAAGTCCTCTTTCGAGCCAAAATTAGATATGATGAATTCACAAGGATTTCTTCACTTTGTCCTTCATCAAACAATCTCTTGACCCTTTAAACCTCCCCTGAAAATTAAAAAATAAAAAAGGTATCAAAATCAGTTCCAAAATTCTAAAAAAAATTGCACCCAAAATTCAAAATCTAGCCAAAAAATAAATAAAAGGGGTGAGAAAAAGTTAAGTACCTGAACTGGGTATTGATTGGAAGGTGGGAAAATGGGAATCTCCATATGATAAAGAGAAGAAAGTAGAAGAAATGAAGAAGAAGGTGATTAGGAGTGATAATGCAAGTGGCCTGTTAAATAAACTTAGTCCGTCATAAATCACCCCTTTCCTTGCCATTCACTCTCCAACCATAAATCAAACCAGATATCAGAAATGCTCAAGTACAACTTCATGTCTGTTCTCACTCAAATTTTTGTCATTTCTTCAAATCTATTTGTTCTTGAAACCCAAAACAAACCCTAGATTTCTTTCAAATCAAACAGAAATTACAAAATTAAGTAGGAATCTTTACCTTCTGATTTGCAACACCACATGTTCGATCGCCTTTTTACTCTTTCGATTTGCAACACCACATATTCGATTGCCTTTTTACCCTTCTGATTTGCTTCAGCTGATAGAGAGAGAGGGACAGGGTTGCTGATAGAGAGCGAGAGAGGGAAGAACGGTGTTAAGTACTATACTGATATGGCATGGGTTTAATTTGTTGACCCATGTGTTTTTTTGACCTGAATGTCCTTTTTTTGGTTCAGCTAATAAGCTTAGTCCGCTTTTTAGTCCATTTCTTGAGTCCGCTTCTGAACGGTATATATATATATATATATATATATATATATATATATATATAGTCCGCTTCTCCAGCGAACTGGAAGGAGCAAACTAAAAGCGAACCGGCTATAGCGATGATTTTTTCCGTTGCTATAGTATAGAACATACGCTGCTCACCACTTTTAGCGACGGACCGAGCGACGGTTTGGTCGCTCGCTATAGAACAGATAAACAGTTTATATGTTATGGTGATGGTTTGATGCGTCGCTAAAAGCTAAAACAACGGTTCTCTAATATACGCGACGAACCGAACCGTCGTCTGATCCATCGCTAATGATAGCAATGTATGTTAAATAAAGGGATATGAACTTGATTCTCTCCCCATATATATATATATATATATATATATATATATATATATATATATATATATATATATATATATATATATATATCCGCTTCTCCAAATGACGGGAGGGAGTGAACTAAGAACGAACCGGCTATAGCGACGGTTTTTTCGTCGCTATAGCGTAGAAAGCCGGTTTTTTATGTTATAGCAACGGAAAAAACTATCACTATAGTCGGTTCGTTTTTAGTTCGCTGGAGAAAGTCGAGCTATATATATATATATATATATATGTGGTCCGGATCTTAAGCTTACCCCTTATCTAACATACCTTGCATACTCCTTTTAACGACGGACCGGACGACGATTTGGTCCGTCGCTATATATAGAACCGTCGTCTTAACTTTTAGCGACGGACAACATATAACGACAGACAACATATAACGACGGATTCTTTATATAGCAACGGACCAAATCGTCGCCCGGTCTGTCGCTAAAGGGGGTATGCAAAATATATTATATAAAGGGTAAACTTAAGATTCAGACCGTGTGTGTGTGTATATATATATATATATATATATATATATAGCGTAGAAAGTCGATTTTTTATGTTATAGCAACGGAAAAAACTATCACTATAATGCAGGATTAGTTTTTTTAGTTCATTTGGAGAAAGTCGAGCTATATATATATATATATATATATATATATATATATATATATATATATGTGTGTGTGTGTGTGTGTGTGTGTGTGTGTGTGTGTGTGTGTGTGTGGTCCGGATCTTAAGTTTACCCCTTATCTAACATACCTTGCATACTCCCTTTAGCGACGGACCGGACGACGATTTGGTCCGTCGCTATATATAGAACCGTCGTCTTAACTTTTAGCGACGGACAACATATAACGACAGACAACATATAACGACGAATTCTTTATATAACAATGGACCAAATTGTCGCTCGGTCTGTCGCTAAAGGGGGTATGCAAAATATATTATATAAAGGGTAAACTTAAGATTGAGATTGATATATATATATATATATATATATATATATATATATATATATATTAATTCATAGCATACCATTTACTCATACACCACCTATACCATTTGAAGAAAAGAACCTTAGGGGAATACATACACCACCTATACATAAAATTAATATTAATGTCACATGGGACACTATATATATATATATATATATATATATATATATATATATATATATATATATATATATATATATATATAGTCTTTTTATCCAACATACATTTATCCAACATACCTTTTACCCACTTTATGGACAGATTGACGACGACGGTTCATTATGTCATATATCGAAAAATCGTCGTCTTTACTTTTAATGACGAACTTAAGAAATATCAACGGTTGCAGCTAATTATTTTCGCAAAGATAATTTGATATTTTCACAAGGCCTACTAACATGAATATGGGGTTCATCTACCCTTCTTGTAAGAAAAATCTTTTAGAACTTTTAATTTCCCTTGTGAAAGTAAAGAAATCAAATGATGATGATAATAAACAAACTCACATAAACAAGAACCAAACATTAAATTTTCAAGGCAAAACATAACTTACCAATTACAAATAAAACTATAGCCACCAACCTATAAAGCCCCCAGGCCCCCATCCAGTCTTCAAACCAACACTTCACCTATATCCAGCAAACAGATCCTCAAACCTGCTACAAGATTTTATAGCCTCCCGTAAAACTCCAGAAATTAGAGAGGAGAGAAGAAATATAGAGAGGAGCTGAAATTGTGTATTTGATAATTGATAGATAAAACTGTTACAAGGGTTCATTACATATAGTTCTATTACATAGCTTGAATCAATCACTACCCTTGGTTCCTATTAACTATTTAAAGTAGATCTCAACCCTTGAATCTTGCCTATGCCCATTCTACATTGAGAAGTAAGATAAATGCTCATGACCAGGAAGTAAGATAAATGCTATGTAATAGAACTATATGTACTGAACTCTTGTAACAGTTTTATCTATCGATTAACAAATACACAATTTCAGCTTCTCTCTATATTTCTTCTTTTCTCTCCCTAATTTCTGGAGTTTTACGGGAAGCTCGAATGTCCCGTAACAAAACCTTAGCTAGAAAAGATATATAGAAGTCACAAACCATAACCGCCAAGCTAACAACGCTTCCCGACCCCGCCAAGAATTGAACTAGATTTGAAATGCCTCGACCAAACTATAGAATAACTATAAACACTACTGCAACCAGATGAACGTAACAATTCAATTCTTTTTTTTCCTTCTTGTTTGCCAATCTAAATTACCTCTAATCATATAGTACTCATTTGGGACCAACTACTACCCTATATTCTGCTAACAAGCCAAAACCAAATCATAACACATAACATCAAGACTGATGCATCACTTGGGGCTTACACGCAGTAACAACATGAAAATAACAAAATCGAGCCATTTTAAATCTCAAAGCAGAAATATAACTACATAAACGAAAAAGGTTTACAACAACTAGTAGCGACTAGCTAGTCCTTATATCCTTATTCAGTAATACTGACAAATTTGGAAAGGTGTACTGTCTTAATCTTAAAAACTCAAAACGAAAAAGAAAGAAAGAAAGAAACAACGCCTGCACCCTTTGAGGCCTTATAAATTGTTGGTATGGTTGGCATTCATTCTCGGAGGAAGAATGACCTTAATCAGCTCTTCATTCATTACCACCGGAAAAGGCGGCATCCTCTTGAACTCCACCACCTCTTGTGTATCATTCAAGCTGCAATAAATAGATTAATAGTTAGTTTATATGCTAAAAAGAGAACAAAAAAATACAGACGGACTTTAGATTCATCGACTACACAATTATTCTTTTTCTAATTACTTCCAAAGAATAGACATCATTAGTATTTTGTAGGTCTACCCTTTTCTGTATAAGCTTAAACCAGATCTTCTATAACTTACAATTTAGAGTTATGTCAAAATTTGATAGAACATTATTCAATTCACAGATATGAAAAATGCGACTTTATACCTTCAAGTTGTTACATTCATAATGTAAACTCATTGGAAGAGATAAAATAACCATTTTGTAAATAAATAATGGGACCTATCATGAGCACTGTCCTTCTGTTATTATGACTTTATGTTGTCATAAATAATTATGACAAAAGAAAAAGAAAATAAAGCATAAATCAAATCAAATCAAAAATATGTTAAACAATAAAATGTTTGAAATAATATTAAAATAAAATATAATCCAAGTTCGATAAGATCAAATTATATGACTAACAAAACCAATAAAAATGGCTCATAACGTTACATGATTATAGTCCAACCCTTCAATTTTATTTCAATAAATATGTCAAATAAACCAACCCCCAGACCCAAGCTTAAGTGAGCTGAGCTTATCCTTGTTCAAGCACAGCTGATTAGGCCTGGCAAAATATAGTTATGGGTTCGTTTTAGTTTTTAAAATATGGTTATGGTTTCATTTAAGAACTAAAATCATATTAACCATTTTTAATATGGGTTGTGTGGGTTGGAACTATATGGTTATGGTTAAAAACCATATTAACCATATTAACCATTTTAAGATGTTTTGACTTTTAAACATAAGTTTTGAAAAATAAAATTGTGACCGTCACAATTAAATTAATTAAGTAATAATATGATATAAAAATTATTAATATAAATAATAAAATGCTAAAAAACTATACTAATAAAATTTTAAACAAGTAGTACTCCATGATCGTCATATATTTATATTAATTATGTAAAATTATGTTTGAAATATTTTAATTATTGGTGATTTATTTGAATTAATTATTTAAATTTATTATACTTTCACCTAATTAAGATTATATACATTAATAATAAGGATAAAATAGTAAAATATTATATTCGGACCTATTATAAAAATTGATTATCAAACAACTCTTTTATATTTAATTAAATTACATTTTTGCAAACCTTAATAAATATTTATATTTTATATAGAACCTCAATTTTAATAAACTTTCATTACACAGTTTTATCAAATAGTAAAATTTTAATTAATGTGACGTGACAGTGATGATCTGGATTTATTCAAAAAAAAGCCTATGTGGCAGTTAGTATGCGGCATGACAGTGATGATCTGGATTTGGAGGGAAATTTTTATGAAAAAATGGGAAAAAATATTTTAAAGTATAATATAAATTTAAAAATTAGCCAAAAATAAGAAAATAAATAAAATATATATATTTAATTATTTTGTAATTAATATCAAATAAAATTTTATTTATAATTAAACCATTTATAAAATAGAAAAACTAAAAGTTTGCTAATTAAAATTATATGTAAAATTTTTGAATAATTACGAATTTCGTAACAGAAAAAAATATGCTAATTACTGTTCATAATTTTGAATAATATGCTAAAAATTTTGGATTTATATTTTATAAATGGCTTAATTATTCATAATTTTATGAATTTCATTAAAATTGTGAATTTCATAAAAATGTTCATACTTTTATATTTTATAAGTGGCCAAAATTTCGGAGGAAAATTATGAATTTAGGCCATTTTATTCATAATTTAATATTTTATTCCTCCAAATCCACATAATTCGCCATTTTGAATAAAATTATTTTGGCGAAATTCATAATTTTTGAATAATATGCTAAATTTTTTTGAACAGTAATTAGCATATGGATTTATATTTTTGAACAGTAATTTTTGTTGAGTTATTCCTCCAAATCCACATAATGCTATTTTTGAACAGTAATTACATATTTTGAACAGTAATTAGCATATGGATTTATATTTTGTTCGGTTAATTTTTGAGAAGTAATTAGCATATGAACAGTAATTAGCATATGCTAAAAAAAATTTGAATAGTAATTCATATTTTGTTGGGTTAAATGCTTTATTTTCTTTTTTTTGGCAAACTTTTTAAATTTATATTATTATTTATAAAGATTTAAATAAAAATTCATTTAGTATAAATTTTCCTTTTAGACCCATATATTCAATTATTTATAATTTCCTTAATTATATTTGTAAATAATTAAACAAAATTTTACTTGATATTAATTACAAAAATAATAATATATATTTTTCATTTATTTTATTATTTTTGACAAAATTTTCTGAATTTTATTATTATTTGTAAAGAATTAAATAAAAATTATTTGGTATTAATAAAAAATTAATTAAATATTTTTCAATTATATTTGTTATTAATTATATAAAAAATAACTAAATAATTAGCAAACTTTTAGTTTTTATGTAGTGTCACGGCCCAAGAGTGTTATTTTTTTTATAAAAGTGCACACATTAATGCTTTGATGATTATGGGAATGGAATATGGGTTAAAAAATAGTTAATCAGTTAATTAACTATATTTGTTTTAAAAAATATGGGTCCAAACTTTAACCAACCTAAATAAATAAAAATAATTAACCAATTTATTTGGTTCCAGTTAATATGGTTTGACTCAACAATTAAGTAATATATTGCCAGGTCTACAGCTGATTAATTAAGCAAATCAGCGTAAAAAAGAGCTGAAGCTCCTTATATAATGGCAGAGCCAGGGTAGCAGCTTGATAAATAAAACACCGAGTTGCTTATGAATATATGTGCATTCGTGTATTAACAAAAGCTGTCGACTTAATAATTTTTGTAACTGTCAAATTTCGTTACAATAGCCGAAAAATCACAGTTGCAGGAATAACTGTTTTGTCATGATAAAAAACTTATAATGTCTGTCACCTAAGAAAAAAGTTCGAAAGCATTAGAAATTTAGGGGATGAATCATCAAATGTATATGCAGGAGCATCTAAAAGTAGGGGTGGGCAAAACAAACGATTTTTTCGGTTTTCGATAAATCGGACCGGTTCGAACCGATCGGTTAGGAATAAATATAGACTTTGTAAGTTCTGTATACCGTACCGAACCGGGTTAGACCAGTTACTTGAATAAAGACTGGACCGGTTAATTGAATAAAGGCAAAGCCTTTCCCAAATAAAAAGTCTCTCTCTCTCTCTCTGTTACTCTCTCTCTCTCCAAATCTCCATCTCCATCTTGTCTCGACGTCTTTGACTCTCCACTCTCCACTACTGCTCACCTGCTCATCATCGTCATCGACAATCGACTTCCCGGTCTCGTACTCTCGTCTCCACTCCTCATCAACAAATCGAAAAATTCGTTATGGCTCTCCATCTTCTTCTCCTCCATTAATTGTATTTGCAATTTTTTCTTCATGGGTTTGTGCAAAACAATTTGGGTTTGTGATTTGGGGGTACTCAATTTGTTTAAAAATAAATAGGGTCTAAAGTATGGTTTAATGATGATGAAAAATTTCAAAAATATTATGGGTCTCTGTTTCTATTTCTCTGTTTCTTTAGGTCTCTGTTTTTTCATTAAGGAGGGTGTATTCAATTAAGACTTTTAAAGACTTTTAAAGACTTTAAAAGTTTAGTTCTATTCAATCAAGACATTTAAAGAGTTTATAAAAGTTTAGTGGTATTCATTTACAACTTTTGTAATGTCTTTAAAAGTTAAGTGGTATTGAATTAAGATTTTTATAAAGTATAAAAAAGTATTTTGGTATTCAAAAAGTCATTGATTTTTCAGATTTCTATTAAATGATAGAGTTTGACAGACTTTAGAAGAAAAGTTATAACTATCAACACATATCCAAAGTCTAACATCATCTCTAAAGACTTCCAAATATTAAACACAAAGGTAAAAATTCAAATCGCCAGTAAAAAAATTAATTGCAGAGAGATTTTATGGAAAATTCAAAAGTCCTAAAACTCTCCGGTAAATTTTTAACTTAAAATGAATATAAATTAATCTAATTTTAGAAAATATAATTATTAAAATTATAAATTGTTTATACTTTTTTTTATTAAAATTATTAAAAATTAGATAAATTACACAAACTTTTATTATAGGAATATCTCGTTATGACTTTGAAAAATCAAACAAGAAATTTTGATTTTTACTATTATATATATATATATATATATATATATATATATATATATATATAGATATAGTATATGATATATACGAATCTTGATAAATTCTAAAATTCATCAAAATTAAAAAATAATTAATTAAAAGATGATAACGGTCGACTGTTAAAAAATCAGTTACGTAACATTTTAATTACTTAATTTTTAACATCGTAAATAAATTAAACAGTCACGTAATTATTTTTTTAACGGTCAATTTTGGTTCACTGACAACTATTAATAATTTTCAGAATAAAAAATCTCTCTGACAATTTTGTCTGTGGCTTACCGGCGACTAAAAAGGTACATTTTTTATAACTTGGTGGCAATTTACTCACATATATGAAGTTTTGCGATCATATAGATTTTTA
This sequence comes from Panax quinquefolius, assembly GCA_020205615.1. Lineage (NCBI taxonomy): Eukaryota > Viridiplantae > Streptophyta > Magnoliopsida > Apiales > Araliaceae > Panax > Panax quinquefolius. The sequence continues at coordinate 106,089,180 of CM035153.1, forward strand.
TTGTCATATTATTTTGTGAAAAACAGAGTTTGATATGAGTACTAAAAAATCGTACGAATATATAGTATATATAGTTCAATGAAAAGTGAGCTTAGTTTTTGTGTTGCGTCTGTAGCTTCTAAAGTTTTATTCGTATTCGAGTATCCAAATTTATCATGAAATGAGTAGAATAATATTAATGCTTTCAACATATATAAAATCTCACGCCATAATAATTTAATGAAATAATGAGATTTCCTGTAGTTCATGAAAAAAGAGTGAGAGGTTGTACACATGAGCTAATTAACAATTAATATAAGCTACAAGATATATTAGAAGTATACAAAAGTCTATCAAAATCTTTGTAAAAAGTCTATTAAAGTCTGTCACTTATTTCATGGAGTCTATAAAAGTCATTTTAAAAAAGTCTTTAAAAGTCATTAAAATTCACAAACTCTACAAAAGTCTGTCAATTAAAAAAAATCTTTAAAAATCTTAATTGAATACACCCCTCTAAGTAATTTGTTTGTGTCTGGCTGCTAGTAATTTGTTTGTGGTATGTCTATTTAGATTTTGGACTGATAGATTGATGATTTGTTGAGCTTCTGTTGCCATTGTCCACTACCCTGTTTTATTGTCAATTTAATGGTGGTGCTTATGTTTATAGAAACTTTTCATGAAATCATGGCTGAAATTGTAGAAAAAAATGGCTGAAATCAGAGAAATTTTTCATGAAAAAATGGCTCAAAAATAATCGGCACAATATGAGGTTAAAACGAGAGCAGATCTTCTATCCCCAAATTCCTTGTCCCCTTTGTGTCCCCCACTTAAATTTTAACACGTCTTTTTATTTAATTTTAGAATTAATTAGTGTTAAGTAAGAGACTAGATGTCAAAATTTAAGTAGAGAGACACAAGGGAACATTGAAATCGAGGACAGAGGATCTGCTCTCGGTTAAAACTGGCACCGAACCGGTACCGGTATTAAAACTATATTCGATAACCGGTTTGGCCCGTCCGATACGGGTCGATTATTTATCGATGAACAGACCTATCTAAAAGGAGTGAATCGTACAGACATTGGAAAAATAAAAATGGCAAAACATGATAAGATGTGCAACATACTTGGTCAAGATTTTGAGGATGTTATCCCGAGCTTGGGAAAGAAGAGCAACATTCTCATGAAACTGAAAGGAGAAAGAAGAGAGATTAGCTCATTCTAAAAGAATGAATTCAACCCCATATAACAAAGTACAAAGATCAGGACAAATCGTTATGTACCATATAACAAAGGAATCACAACGTTGCTACCATTTCCTCCTTTTCTAAAGTTTATACTGAAAACCTTCTTTTTCTCTCAATAAAGGGCTACGTGTAACACATAATTTTATGTAAAAGAAAAATATACGAACTATGAATTTTATCTATCACTGATCTCGAAAATTCAATTTAAAATTTTCAACTGAAAGAATTTCTACAAGGTGTACACTGTTGATCAGACCTTCATTTTATGTCGACTAAATACTTCATAACATAAATTCTAATATAATTTTTCCTAATTTTACAACTAACCACCCAACGTGAATGATGAACAATGCACAAAAATTATTCCCAAAACTCAATCAATAAATTGTTGAGTCATGCAGAAGACACAAATGTAGAGAAAGTTTGTCTTGAGACCTTCCAGACAAAAAAGAAAAATTGAACAGAGCTTCATCAACCACTCACGGTGTACTTTTCTACCTCCTACTTTATTAAGAGAAAAAATATGGAATCAAAAAAAAAAAATCACCTTATTAGCTTTCAGATTTGCAGAAATCTGCTCAAATGCCTGTTCATTTTGTTGAAGAAGCTGCCCAGTAGCACCACCTATGGCTGTGAACAGAACAAATTCATTTTCATAAGAACACTATGATATGCCAAGACAGAACTATATAGAAGAATCTTCTGATTGAGAAATAAAAATATTAACTATTCAACGGTTCATTTCAGACATTAACATGGAAAGAAAAAATTAATCATAACTAAAAGAGTTCTGAGCTTCTCTTCAGACCAGAATAGTATTGGACATAGAAGCTTAAAGACCAAATTACTCAGTAACCCAGCACAAACTTCCTTTTAGCCGCGCCACCCTCCACACTCCCACTCAATCCACTAATTCTTAAGCAACTCAGAAAGACCATATGAGAAAATTATATAAAAAGGAATTTGACACTCCTTTTCGGGGACTAAAATCTAAATCAATGAGAAAATGGTCGCAAATACCCGAGGAAGAGCTACCTATCCCAATTAAGGGAATTCATTCTCCCACTCGTTACTGTACAAAAAAACTATCAATGTGAGTGACAACAATGTGCTCACAAAAAATAGGACCTTGAGCACTAGATAGGATAACTCTCAAGTCACAACCCTTAATAAACTCATTAAAGTCCAACATACTTGCACTAATCCTCAAACCTCCAAAATTTTGAAAAGTGAACTTAATAACATAAAAGTCACCATATGTGCAAATAGGACTACAAAAAACATAAATATACTAAGCTCGTCCCAGAACTCCTTCCTCTCCCTTGAATTATTAGGACCACACACAAATTTAAACACCAATAAAATCCAAACGAGTTGCATACCTTATATCCTAAAGTATTATAAGCCACCGAGACTCCCCACAAGAACGAACAAAAACTTAATCCTCAAATGTCAAATTCCAAAAGCTATGGACCATCATCCCATCCCCCGCCTTTAAATAGGCTACCGAATGAAGACTGCATGTGGGACCTGCCCTCTAAAGCACCTCCTTAATAAACCTAAACAAGTTTAGTTGCTGTGTTTATCAGTTTGGCAGTAATTTAATTAGTCAAATAACTAATAAGGGGATAAAAAGTCGTAGCTCTTTGGGGATAAATTTTTTTAATCGTAGTACTAATACAGAATGTGCATCTTCAAGCAGGACAGTTATAATACTGAAAGTACAGAAGTATGTTTTGTTACAGAATACAAACTCAGATTATTAAGAATCTTAAGCAAACATAACCAACCACTGTACGAGGTCCCATTAGCATTGTCGCTAGTAACCACTCTGTTAGCATTAAGAGCAGGCTGACCTGCTAAATGAGATGAACTTGCTGAAGGATGATTCACTTTTCCCTGAGAAGGGAAAACAAATTTATATTCATCCTGTAAGATCTATGCAACAAATTTCAAAGAAAGCTATACAAATCATATTCATATTATATCTTGTAAGCTCACATCAAAGAGCGCAATAGAAAAGATGAAGGTAAGTCTGAAAATTTTCACCACATACGCAATCTAAGCAATTGAAAAGAGGTTGCTAGAGGAAATAGATGTTGGAAAATTAGCAGTAACAGTACCAGTAGCAGTAGCAGTATTAACAAGAAGAAACAAAAAGTAAAATTGGAACAACTTAGCTTATGATAGAAACCGTCGAGGCGTAGCGAAGCTACTGTCCTAAAAAGCGATTTCTCCCACTGATAGCAATTAGGATTCAACGGTGAAGTCTCCGATTGTGTGTCTTTCGAATGGAGACTTTGAACTGTCTCATATGGATTCTTGCGATTAATAGAATTTATATACATACACGGAAGAAAGAACAGATTGTTGTATATGTGTAGTGGAAGAACATAATATATTGCGTCTTTCTCTGCAGAGCAAAACTGGTATTTATAAGGAGAAGAAGAAGAACATGAACGTTTAGAAGTAAATAGCATGAACGTTGGGGAAAATAACGTAAGAACGAACTAAGGTTTTCTGATCGAAAGTCCAAGAACCAAGCTTGGCCTAGCCCAATTCCTTAGTCGTCTTCATGTGCGTGAACCCAACTTATTTCCTCAACTAAGTTACTAAACCCAAGCCAATAAGTACTAATATACACAAAAAATGTTTCCAAAATAGACGATATGGGACTATGGAAAAACTATGAATTTTGGAGCATATCCAACAATCCCCCACATGATCCGAAATTATCAAAGAGAGAAAAATTAAAAGGAAGTGAGAAGGGCAATGGATTTTAGATACATAACGTCGATACCTTGTGGGTTTGAATCGACACTTAGTGGAACAAGCTCATGATTGTAGATTATAGGTGAACTATATTCTTGAACCCATTATCTTTGATACAATCAATTGAACTTGCACACATATCTAAAAATCCTGAATCCACACAAGTTCGTGGTTGGGCGCGTTCTAGTCCATGCGCCATATCCCAGATTTTCATAAAAGGCTCTAGAGAGTTTGCCAAAGACTCTCATAGGAAGCGGCCTACACTTCCACCTTTATATAGGTGAACCCATCAAGTGTATACTGACATACACCACCCTTTAGGGCTATGAGTTTCATTAAGAATCTAAATGATTCATCCTATCACAATTTGTCAGTAAGCACCACATACACACAGAGAGAAATATAAATAATTGTAGTGCTTTAATTAAATAATTACATGACTTATTGTTACCCATTTAACCCAATTCATGGGATCTCCAATCACATGGGTTGGGTTTCCATCACATATTATTTACTCAAGATGTTAGCAATAGTCCCATCCCTCTGGATGCTTCTTGGACTACCTTTTTATTCAATCCCTTAGTAAGCGGATCCGCTAGGTTCTTTTCAGACCTCACAAATTCCATGGAAATAACCTCATTCTTGATCGGTCCTCGTCATAATATTATGCCTCGGCGAATATGTCTCTGCTTTCCATTATAAACATGGTTCATTGCTCTTGCTTGATAGTCGCTTGAGAATCACAATCTGAGAGAAATAGAAGGAATTGGCTTAGACCACAATGGTATGTCAGCCAATAAATTCCTTATCCACTCTGCTTCTATACCTGCCAATTCTAAAGCAATAAATTCAGATTCCGTAGTAGATCTAGCAGTACAAGTTTGTTTAGCAGATTTCTAAGAAACAACTCCTCCACCTAAAGTAAACACCTAACCACTAGTGGAGTTTGTTTCATCATTATTAGATACCCAATTAGCATCACAATATCCTTCTAAAATACTAGGATGACCAGTAAAATGTACACCTACATTAACTGTTCCTTTTAAATACCTCATTAGTCGTGACAATGCATTCCAATGATCTTGTGAAGGATTATGTGTATATATGCTAAGTCTACTAATGGCATATACAATATCAGGTCGAGTACAGTTCATTAAATACATTACACTACCAATGATTCTAGCATATTCAATTTGTGCAATACCATTCCCTTTATTTTTTTTAAATGCACACTAAAGTCATAAGGGATTCATAATGGCTCTTCATTAAAGAAATTAAATTTCTTAAGAATATTTTCTACATAATGAAATTGTGATAAAACTAACCCATTTGCATGTTTATTTATTTTCATGCCAAGAATCAAATCCGCTTCTCCTAAATCTTTCATGTCAAATTTAGAAGATAAAAAATCTTTAGTAGTTTTCACAACTTTTTCATCAGTACCAAATATTAGCAAGTCATCCACATATAAACAAATAATCACACCACAATTTCCATTGAATCTACTATAGACACAACTATCAGATTCATTTGTCACAAGATTATTAGATAAGAGAGTTTTATTAAATTTGTCATTCCATTGTTTTGGCGCTTGTTTCAAACCATACAAAGATTTTACAAGTCTACACACTTTTTGTTCTTCACCTGGAACAACAAACCCTTCAGGTTGACACATATATATTTCTTCATTTAACTCTCTGTTAGTTCCTAGTAGGCACAATATAGATCTAGAAGGGGGGTTGAATAGATCCTTTTTCGTTTGAAAAACTTTTCTCATTTATTTTGTATTGCTTATGAATTAGCATATGACAAACATAAGAATTTTTTCAAGCACAGCGGAATAAGTAAAAGATCCCTTCATTGATATATTCATAATCAAACATACATTGTTCGTAGAGTTAATTCAGTAGTAAGTAGTTAAAACATACATAGTAGTTATAGCAGTTAATGTACATAAAGTAAATGACATAAAGTAAAAGACACAAGGGGTTTTAAGTGGTTCAGAGAATCAAGCTCCTAATCCACTCTTCTGCTTTTAACTAGCAGGATTTCCACTAAGAAAGGCCAGAACCCTGAATCACTAAGATTCCTTCAAGGCCAGCAGCCTTGGGACTTCAGTTCACTAAGAACTCTTTAAGGCCAGCAGCCTTGGAACTTCTCTAGTTTCCTAGGAACTCTTCAAGCCCAGAAGGCTTGGAAACTTCATTTAGTCCCTCCGGATAAGGACCCCTCAGGCCCTGGCTTCTTGTTGTTGTAGTTGTTGATGTTGTTGGTGCTGAGCTACTAAGATGTCTTTAAGCTCTGAACATCTTCTATATTTAGCAGCTTGGTGTGGTCCTCTTTGCATTCTGCTTCGAGTCTGAACCACATCTTCTTTGGTGCAGCTGATCTTTAATCTTTTCTGCTCATCTTCATTTGATGTCAGCTGTGCACCATCACCATCTAGATTTGCTAAGTCCCTGAGCTTTGGTAGACTTTGTCTGGCACTTAGCAATCCCTGAACCCTTCTTGAATGTTTTGTAGACATGGTTCTGCACTTGTTCAATTTCAGCTTTAGGTTCATGATGATTCGTAGAGTGGTTCTCCTGATCTTCTTTGTACTCTGCCACTTTTCTGAATGTTATTGAAAGTAGTATGCATACAAGCCAATCATGTTTGATGATAAAGCATATACTTTGTAACAATCTTATTCATTTATTAATAAAAAGTATTAATTTATTAAAGGCTTTTAATTATCTGCGCATGATCTTTGTTTTTATAATATGTGATAAACCCATAGTTTTAAGCAATGCTTTTAGAATAATGATGATGATCATTCTAATGAGATCTAAATTCTTAGAAAGCTTAAAACTAAAATAGTTCCCAATCATTGGATTACTAAATTGGGGATTAGTGAATCCGGATAGATTGGTACATCGTTCTTTGCTTTCATTGGATGAGGATGATTGATCTCATGATCATTTGTGTGGAGACACTAAAGCAAGTATGTAGGTGCTTATTAGAGAATAAGTTCAATTTGAACGTTGGCTCGCTTGAGGAATACCTAATGGAGTTTTATTTGCTGTCAATAGAATTCTCAGTAGTGATAGTAATCTGAGTAATCCTTGGACTTGAGATCATCATAAGATATCTTGTGTATGATGAGTTATACTTTGACTTATTCCTTAAGACCCTTAGGGTATATCAAAGGGTATGCTTGGGTATAATAAGTTGTATACGTGGAGATAATGTATGATCAATAAAGAATCTACCACTTCTAATAAAAGAAGAGAAATGTCCTATGTGATTCGATAAATGACAACCCAAAGAGTCCTTGGCAAGCAGTAATGAAATTAGAAAGGAGTTTCTAATTTGCATTATTTGAGTCAGGCATTTAAGAGTCGAAATACATATAATTAAATAAAATAAGACTTGACAAAGAATTCCATGTCTTATATTTAATTGGGACATCAGATGGTGGAAGGATTGAATTGTACGGTAAACTATTTACTCAAAGGTTCTTTAATGATTAATGTTGAAATCTATATTATCCTGAAAAGTCGTTGATCGCTAGGAGAAGCTTATCCCTATTGTAGAATAAATATTATTTAAATAAATTAATTGTTTAATTTATTTATTTAAATAAGATTAAATTGTTTCAATTGATTTATTCACAACCTAGGTTTAATATGGAGAACCTAAAGGGTCACAACACCATAAAAGGAAGAATAATTAATTAAGAAGTTAATGGCATAATCGTAATAATATATTAAGTATATTTAATTTAATCTATGGTGATAGAATAAATTAAATAGCTTAATATTTATTATTTAATATTTTAGAAATATTAAATATAAATTAATAAGAGGAGTCTTATTAATATTATTACAATTATTATTATTTTAATTTCTAAAAGAGTTTAGGAATTAATTTAATATAAGTACTCTCATTTATTCCTAATTGGATTAGGAAGGAAAATTAATTAAAGGAGTTTAATTAATTATCCCTAATAAGATTAGGGAGCTTAATTAATTAAAAGAATTAATTAATTAAAACCCAATTCCTTAATTGTTAAGGAGGGTTGCCCACATCAATAAATAAGAGAGTCTTTATTATGGGTGGAAAGGGTTGTTGACTTTTAATAACATACGTAATAATTCCAATTGTTGGGAAAGACACCTTTCTATAGAGATAGAAAAACTAGGTTTAGCCAACCAACCATCTTCTTCAATTTTATTCTTCCTTGGTGGATCACCTCTGAGGCCAAACACATGGGTGGCTAACGCCGATCAGCTTGAAGGAACCAAACCCGGATTCAAGATTGAACGCGAAAGGATTTGGAGGTGAACTTGTACTGCGAGGAAGCTCGATCTTCAAGGTATGATTTATTCTTTATCTTTTCGCTTAATTAATAATTATGCATAAAGGATGATCCTAGATATGGTTTGTAAATTTTTAAACTCGATTTTACCACGCTCAAGACTTTTACGCAATTTGATTAAGCATATGAATATTACAAACCTAATAATGGCGTGATCGTAGCCCAAACCTTTATGCTAATTATTAATTGTTTTAATTTGATATGTATATTGATATGTGTTTAGAAATAATTTTAATTGGATAATTTTATCAGATAAAATTTATTTAAAAAAAAAAAAAAAAAAAAAAGGCGCACGGAAATCCGTGCATAATCAGCAGCAATCATGATGATGATTGTTAATGATGGCTGATGATTGGCTAATCATTTGAATCTGCTGGGCACGGAATTCAAGGGGCGCGGAAATTATGGCTAATCATGGCTGATGATTGGCTGATAATTGGTGGACTTGTCATGCACGGAAATTAAGGGGCATGATTGATTAATGATTGGTATGCCAAATTCGGTTTTCTATGCATACACGAAAATCGAGACCAGTCATATAAATCGCACGGAAAACAAGGATAGATTAATAATTAGCAATCATTGCATGACATGATAATCTAATGATTGCTAATGATTATCACGGAAATCAAGGACAGATTAATCATAATCTAATGATTATATAATGATTACTTGTATATATATAATGCTGCACGGAAATCGATGCTAAGGGATCATGTTATTATTATTTTTTTTGGAAACTTCCGTTTATATATATATATATATAGGTTCTGATATATATAAATATATATATATACGGTTTTATTATATATATATAATAAAATAATGGTTTTGTTTTATTATTATATATATATAATATTCTTAATAATTTTATTATTAAAATAAAATTTTATTTTAATATTAAAATAAAAAGTTTATTTTATATTAAAGTATAAAGTTTATTTTAATTTTAAAATTAAATTTCATGCAAACTAATTAGAGTTGGAATTAGATTCCATGATAACTAATTGGAGTTGAAATTGGATTTTATTTTTCCTAAAATAAAGGAGTTTATTTGTGAATAAGGAAGTAAATCCATCTTTCCTTAAATAAAGGAGTTTGTTTAGATATGAAATAAGATTTCATATTATTTAAAATAAAAGAGTTTATTTGTGAATAGGAAAGAGAATCCTAATTTCCTTAAATAAAGGAGTTTTATTTAAATATGAAATAAGATTTCATATTATTCAAAATAAAGGAGTTTATTTGTGAATGGAAAGAATATCCGTGTTTCTTTAATTAAATTTTTTTTTTATTACATGGAATTGGATTCCATAATTAATTAAAATAAAAGAGTTTATTTTAATTAAAGATTTTTTTTATATATATGGAATTGGATTCCATAATTAATTAAAATAAAAGAGTTTATTTTAATTAAAGATTTTTTTTATTACATGGAATTGGATTCCATAATTAATTAAAATAAAGGAGTTTATTTTGATTAAGATTTTGATTAAAATAAAATAGTTTATTTTATTCAAAATTGGATAAATTAAAATAAAATAGTTTTATTTTGATTTAAATATGGATTAAAATAAAGGAGTTTATTTTGATTCAAAATTAGATTTTATACTAACTAATTTTGCCCATTAAATGATATCAATATATATATTAAATGTTTATTATTCATGAGATGAATGTTATTTATCGATGCATATGGTGATGTGTATGATAATAAATGGGATTGATTAATGGACTATCGACCAACGCGATTGGATTTTATTTTAGTTGGATGCATGAATGTATGGGTTTTTTAAAATGGGGTCTCACATACCTCGCCTTTCTCTAATTTTTTCTTAATGTAAATTCTATCTCCTCCTATGTATTTCCCTCGATCACGATCAAGGTTTCTATTTATTTTAAATAGTTTTGTAATAGGAATAGTTAGAATTAATTTTGAAGAATTAGAGATCAAGGACAAGAAGCGCTTGAAGACCCGTTTGTAATAGAAGCCCTAAGTTTAAATGTAATAGTTATATTTAAATATTATTTCTTGCACCCTAGGGTTTGACCTTTTGGTTCACTTGGTGGCTCTAGTGAACCAAACTAGAATAAAAGTCCATAATCAATCCGGGTAGAATATAGTATTCTATATGTGCATGCTATACTATATATATATATATTATATATTATGCAAACATGCTTCGCATGTTCATTAATATGACGCGTATTTTATATATATATATAAATGCGCGCGCTAAAACAAGATGAGACAAATTAATAACAAAACCCCTCAATTTTTATATTAAGTCCTAAGCGTTCAAAGATATTTGGAATATCGAACGTCGCCTTCTAGCATGATAAAATTAATAGAGTATTAAATATTTAATATGAGTTTGTTGTGTCACCACAAGGCAAGTATTAAGTATTTAAGATGTTAATTTATCACATTTGATGCTTATAAAGAAAATTGAACAATATTATTTTGTTGTGTCACCACAAGGATGATATTTTTCTTTTTGAATATATGGAGTGCTAGGTCGGACTTAACTTGGATAATTTTGATTCTATGTGCCACCACTGATCAAAATAATCTAAGAGGCAAAATACAAGGAGTTGCATAGTTGATGTAATTGACAAAAGTTGTCTACCTATTTATTTATATATAGTTTGTTGTGTCACCACAAGGCTATATACATTTGAAATGGGATCCTTATTCTCACTAGCAAATCTTTAATTAGATTTTGCCGAACTATATAAGTGAGGTAATATAGTTTGAAGAAAATAGTGGGAGATACCAATTTAAAACAAGACCTAATTTATTTTGGTAATTAATAAAAGAATGTATGTTAAAATGTTGTTAATTACAAATTCATTTACTGAATTTTACAATGTCTAAAATTACTATCATCATGCGAAGCATATAGATGCTAAATTAACCGAATCGGATTAAATGGATTGGTTAAGGAATTTGAGAATAGTTCTCATGGTTGAAAAAGCTATCTTATGTCCTTAATACGCCTATCCTCGCAATGGTTGCGAGATAATGCCTCTGAGGAAGACATTGCTACTTTTAGAAAGTGGCAAGATGATGCATGCAGATTGGCTCAATGCATCATGCTCGTATCCATGAGTAACAAGCTTGTCGTCGACTGAAACTATGGATACTTCTATTATACTCCCCTTACACGTCAAGTAGTTGATGGTGAGGAAAGTAGGATTGATAGATATCGAGATATCTAAGGAGCTCTTCCGATCTAGAATGGCCAATGGCACTATAAGATACGCATAAAAAATTCTTAACATAATCAATTTGATTGATCAATTAGGACAACTGGTTTTGTCATGGATGGAGAGTTGAGCCAAGATTTGATCTTGCCCTCACTCCCGGACTCCTTTCACAATTGTTGTGAATTTTTCATATGAACAAGCTAGATATCAGCCTCGCTGATTTGCTTAACATATTGAAAAATGTTGAGAGTCACTTTCCAACCAAGAAAGACAATGTCTTACTGGTAGGGGCCAAAGGATCTTCTGAAAAGAAGAACGATTCAAAGAAGGTAAATAGAAAGGCATAAACAAAGGATAATACGAACAAAACTGATACGGATAGCAAAGGAGTTTGCTTCCACTGCAATAAGCCTGGACACTGGAAAGAAACTGCGAGGAGCATCTTGCAGAGGCTAACCAAAGAAGCTTAGTGAAGTTTCGGTTATAAATACAAATTTGTTCATGATTGAAATAAATTTTTCTTTAAGTCAAGGTTCTACTTGGGTATTGGATACCGACTTTGGTTATCATAAATATAGATTTATGAAGGGACCAAATGTAGTAAAAGCTAAACAAATATAAGTAATCCTATGTGGAAAATGAAGCAAAGGTTGTTTGCATTAGCCATATGAACTTATAGTTTAGCAATGCCTACTACGCAAATCTATTAAGTCAATAAGTTGTTATTGTATTCCAGGTTCTTGTTAAAAATATTATTTCCATTTTATTGTTGACAATGAAATCTTTGGTATTATAATTAAGAACAATTGTTGTTCTATTTATAATAATAATGTTTTGTATAGAAATCGAATATTACTTAATGGATTTTGTATACTGACTTACGTGAAAAATTATTTTGTAAATTGAATAAACTAGTATAAGAAAAGAGATGATCATTCAAAGAGTTGAATGTGTGTATTTGCTGAAATACAAGTGTGAATTATTTGAAATGTTCAAAGAATTCAGAAGTGAAATAAATTGACAAAGTATTAAGATTCTTTGATTAGATCAAGGAATAAATACTTGTGCAATAAATTTCTAGATCATCTCAAATGGTTTTCTCATAATGGACACATCCTGATACGCAATAATTGATTGATGTATCTGAATGAAAAATCGTACCTTGTTGGACATGGTGCGGTCCATAATGATTTTACTGAAATTCCAGTATCCTTCTGGGATAATGTCCTAGAAATGGCTGCATATCTACTAAAATGGTAACCTTAAAATTCGGCCCCAAGACTCCATAAAAGTTATGGATAGGGAGGATTCCTAATCTTAAGTATGTTAAGATAAGGGGTTGTCCAACTTATGTGAAAAGGTTTCAAAGGATAAGTTTGGGACAAAATTTGACAAGTGTAAATTTGTGGGACATCCTAAAGTAAGTTTAGGGTATATGTTCTATAATCCTACTTAGTAAAAGGTGTTTGTTGCGAAACACGCTGCCTTCTAAGATAAAGGCGTTTATCATTAAAAGGGGCTAGTGGGAGGATAATAGATCTTGAAAAGTTCAAGAACCACAAAACACTATAAGTCAAATAAGAGGAACCTGTAGATAAACCTATTGTACCACAACCAAATCGTAAATCGGAATAGTACCAAGATACCTAGGAGGTATGGATTCATCATGGATGATGATGATGAGGTACACATCATAGAAGATGATGATCCAATTATATACGATGAGGAAAGAGTTCTAGTGTGTACAAAAGGGTCAGTGGGAGCGTCGTGAAATTTTTAGTATTATATGTTGATATACTACGGATGAGGAATTACATACCAATGCTACAATCAGTAAAAATAATGTCGTCTAAACATTCCTCCATGAATGATTTGGAAGAGTATCTTAATTGGGGATATAAATCTATATAGATAGATTTAAGAGGATGCTCGACTTAGCCCAAGCGATATTTCATTTGATGCTAAAGTCGCTTAGCATGGCAAACTCCAAGAGATGTCTCATGTTGATGAGCCATGGAGTGTATCTCTTAATAGTCTCCATAGACTCCAAAGAAGAGAGATCGCATGAGTGACAATCATGTATGCAATGAAATATACGAGACCGATGTTGATCGGTCATATTCGGAGAAGTTCACCGTGAGTCGATGAAAAACATCTTAAAGTTCTTAACCAAGACTAAGGATGTGATCATATTCATGGTGGGTCTAAATTAAAACTAGAGGGCTTAATGACTCAAGTTTTTCGTACATGCACTAAGATGACGGAAAATCCACTTTAAGGTAAAGCGTTATCTTGAATAAGTGGTGCGTGAATTGGAAAGGTTCCAAACAAAGAAAAGAGTTCTTTGTTTAGTGATAAAGACAAAGTATATAGATATAAATGAAGTCGCAAGTTGATTGTTTGGATTAAAAGTTCATTACGTAACTAGGAATAGTTCCCAAGTCTCATCTTGGATCTAAACATGTGTTGTGGCACTTTCATTTGATTATTAGAATCATTGAAAGATGGGAAATCACTATAGAGATAGTGGACTCTCATGAACAACATTACATACCCATTAACTAAAGCTTATCCAATGACGGGATAATCGCTACTTAGAGAAGAAGAGTATAAGATACCATGACGATTGGCTTTAGTGCAGTAAGTGGGAGATTGAAAGTAGTATGCATACAAGCCAATCATGTTTGATGATAAAGCATATACTTTGTAACAATCTTATTCATTTATTAATAAAAAGTATTAATTTATTAAAGGCTTTTAATTATCTGCATGATCTTTCGCTTTTTTATAATATGTGATAAACCCATAGTTTTAAGCAATGCTTTTAGAATAATGATGATGATCATTCTAATGAGATCTAAATTCTTAGAAAGCTTAAAACTAAAATAGTTCCCAATCATTGGATTACTAAATTGGGATTAGTGAATCCGGATAGATTGGTACATACGTTGCTTGCTTTCATTGGATGAGGATGATTGATCTCATGATCATTTGTGTGGAGACACTAAAGCAAGTATGTAGGTGCTTATTAGAGAATAAGTTCATTTGAACGTGGCTCGCTAAGAATACCTAATGGAGTTTTATTTGCTGTCAATAGGAATTCTGTAGTGATAGTAGTACAAGTAATCCTTGGACTTGAGATCATCATAGTATCTTGTGTATGATGAGTTATACTTTGACTTATTCCTTAAGACCCTTAGGGTATATCAAAGGGTATGCTTGGGTATAATAAGTTGTACATGGAGATAATGTATGATCAATAAAGAATCTACCACTTCTAATAAAAGAAGAGAAATGTCCTATGTGATTCGATAAATGACAACCCAAGAGTCCTTGGGTTAAGGCGTAATGAAATTAGAAAGGAGTTTCTAATTTGCATTATTTGAGTTGTGCATTTAAGAGTCGAAATACATATAATTAAATAAAATAAGACTTGACAAGAATTCCATGTCTTATATTTAATTGGGACATTGTATGGTGGAAGGATTGAATTGTCACGGTAACTATTTACTCAAAGGTTCTTTAATGATTAATGTTGAAATCTATATTATCCGGAAAGTCGCTGATCGCTAGGAGGCTTATCCTATTGTAGAATAAATATTATTTAAATAAATTAATTGTTTAATTTATTTATTTAAATAAGATTAGAATTGTTCTAATTGATTTATTCACAACCTATTTAATATGGAGAACCTAAAGGGTCACACCATAAAAGGAAGAATAATTAATTAAGAAGTTAATGGCATAATCGTAATAATATGTTAAGTATATTTAATTTAATCTATGGTGATAGAATAAATTAAATAGCTTAATATTTATTATTTAATATTTTAGAAATATTAAATATAAATTAATAAGAGGAGTCTTATTAATATTATTACAATTATTATTATTTTAATTTCTAAAAGAGTTTAGGAATTAATTTAATATAAGTACTCTCATTTATTCCTAATTGGATTAGGAAGGAAAATTAATTAAAGGAGTTTAATTAATTATCCCTAATAAGATTAGGGAGCTTAATTAATTAAAAGAATTAATTAATTAAAACCCAATTCCTTAATTGTTAAGGAGGGTTGCCCACATCAATAAATAAGAGGAGTCTTATTATGGGTGGAAAGGGTTGTTGACTTTTAATAACATACGTAATAATTCCAATTGTTGGGAGAGTACACCCTTTCTATAGAGATAGAAAAACTAGGGTTTAGCCAACCACCCATCTTCTTGAATTTTATTCTTCCTTGGTGGATCACCTCTGAGAGGCCAAACATATGGGTGGCTAACGTTGATCAAAGGAAGGAACCAAACCCGTGGATTCAAGATTGACGCGAAAAGGATTTGGAGGTGAACTTGTACCGAGGAAGCTCGATCTTCAAGGGTATGATTTATTCTTTATCTTTTCGCTTAATTAATAATTATGCATAAAGGATGATCCGGGTATATGGTTTGTAAATTTTTAAACTCGATTTTACCACGCTCAGCACTTTTATGCAATTTGATTACATATATGAATATTACAAACCTAACGATTATCTCCTTGGCCTTCTTGGCTCCTCGGCTTGGTACGCCATCTTGATGGCATTCTCATCTTTGTTGAGTGAAGCTCTAATCTGTTTGAGTCCTTTTTCAAAGCTGCTTCACTTCCACCTATGTAGTCTCACTATCACTGAAACTTATTCTGTTGATCTTTGGTGGAACTCGTAGAGTCAACAATAGCATTCAACAACTCAACGATTATACAATATAGTAATCCTCAACAACTTTTGATCTTTGAAGCTCTGTTGATTTATACTACTTTCCAATCTTCCCATTGGAAGGTAGCCGTTGAAAGCTATTCAAATTGCTTCACAAATCTCGAGTTATTTGGTGCAGACTGCAGATGTGACATGACATCTTTTTCTGACTTTATGACACTGCAGTCTACTGTTTCACCTACCCCGTCAGATATGTTACTTTGATATCTCAGGTAGGTCGACGACTTTATTTCCCCTTTCTGATTTCTTGATCAGAGATTGTCCTTGCATTGATGCTCTCAATAAGCTTTTGTCTGAATTCCAGCCTTCAGATTGAACCGTTGCCAATGCTTCAATCCTCAGTTGTTCGAACTCAACGATTCTGATGCACTTCTTATTGGACCTGATCGCAGTGTCTTATTGACTAATGCTTATTGACATGTAGAGTCAGCACTACGATCTTGAAGAGTGTTCACTTGATCTTTAGTGAAGAACAACTCTTCCTTATTTTGTGCAGTGCTTCAACACTTCTGTTTGCCTCGACTGCTCTCAGATACTGATGGCTTGACTCCTTGTTCAGGCCCCTTCTGAATAACAAGACACTTCAGATTTGTGGCGTGTCCAGCTCGCTTTCTCCTTGTGATCTCCGGTTCACTTATCATCAATGGACTGACCCAATGCTTAATCACTTTAGCCTTGTTCTTCAGAGACTGACCAGTATATTTGTGTATACTCCATCAGTTCCTTCTTCGTTTGGCAAACACTACGATCCTGGTTACTTCCAAGATCGTTTCCATCTTTCCACTTGACAACTACTGCATATGCTGACTTTTCTTAGTCAGCAACTGAAGTCTTCTTATGATCATCTTGTGGAAGACTTCATCTTGAATGGCTTCACAACTCAATTTGGATGCTGATTGGGTTGATGCTTAGATCTTCTATTAGCTTGTATGCCATTCGTTGAGTGCTCTCTGGCTTCCTTTAGTTGAGATGTATCTTTGCAGTACCAACCAGAAGCTTCATTCCTTTGGATATTCTGGGAGTGCTCAATTGTTGAGAATCGTGTTTTCTCTAAGATTCTACCTTAGCTTTGTGAGCACATCTAGTGAGGTCTTAGCTCTGCACTCTAAGATTCAGCTTCGGCTGTGCAGACACTACGACTCCGAGATCAGATCTTAACACTACGATTTCTGTCGTTGTGCTTGTTGTCTTAATCTGATCTTGCCCAACTACGATCTCTGCCTTTGATACGATCAGTAAACTCTACGAATCTGAGTGTAGTCTACGATTCTTGACATGGCTTTGACATTAGTAGACTCTACGACTCCGAGTGTAGTCTATGATTCTTGACTTGGCTTCGGCAGATGCTCGGTCGGCTCATAGGCAGGCTGTGACGCCCCCAAAATAGGTATACATCACCCATCTTGGGTCGCCAAATACATGGTACTGAATACAAATACAAACTTAATTATTCAACATGAGCTGATAGTTTTTACACGAATATTGTCATCTAGACAGTATTCAAACTCGAATGGAGTCCTCATTACATTTATTATCACACTATTTAACAGAATAGTGAGGACTACTAATGTTATCATCTGGACCGTCACTCTGTTCCCCGACCAGTCCCAGCTATATTCTCATTTCCTAAAGAGAACAATGAAAGCAAAGGGTGAGCTCAACTAGCCCAGTAAGAAATATTATGACTAAAATAATGCAGAATAAATTATCATTAGCCTTCAACAATGTTAAACTGATAAAATTTAATAAACATCAAGTTTAACTGCAGCGGAACAAACAATCCATTAGAAGAGTCAAGTAGAGCATGTTATCTACTATCTTCTATAATTTAAAAAGATTTTCATCAACTTTATTGTTGAGACTCAGCTTAATAAATAAACCACATCATCGAATCATCCCTGCACCACGGGCAAGGATATTCATGTAATCATCAATGGTCATGACTATACCGAATAATCCCTAGTCATAATCATACCAACAACTATCCATCAATGAACTACAGGCCAATGAGGACTTTTACCACATCATTTGTAACATTACGGGTCATGATTATACCGAATGATCCCTAGTCATAATCATATCAATCAACAGTTCATCTATGCACGTAAGCCAAAGATGACTTTCATCACAATATAAGCATGAGGATGATGACAATGATATAAGCATAAATCAAACGAAATCAAGGATAAATTTTAAAGACTTTAAATTTATCCAGAGTTTAAAAATATCTAAATTGAAAACATGATACTGCTTTGTGGAGTAAAATTCAAGAATAATATTCATGTATCAAAAATAATTTGGACATAAAAGGAATATATTTTTCGGGTGAATAGTACCCCATAAATAGTACCCTGTGAATAGTACTTCGGGAATAGTACCGCGTGAATAGTACCCCGACATGAAAAGTGCCCCAAATACCCTATTGAATAATATTCGGGTGAATAGTAACCCATGAATAGTAACCCGTGAATAGTACTCCGGCATAAAAAGTGCCCTAAATACCCGAGTGAATAATATTTGAGTGAATAGTAATTGGGTGAATAGTAACATATAAATAGTAACTCGTGAATAGTATTCCGGCATAAAACGATCAATAATTATCAAGAAAGCTCATAATAATATTTCCATGAAAAGATACTGGATGAAGCGCAAATATCAAGGATATTCTACTAATTTCATGGAGTATAGAAGCAATACTTTAACAGAATGAGGGTATAATCAGGAATATGAAACGAAATAATATTACTCACATACTACAGAGTATGGAAGAAAATATTATTTCTACGAATACTGAAAAATATCATATCCCTTACCTCAGAAGAAGACTGGATACTGGAATAGTGAGGTAGTAGACTTCTCTTCTTCTTTCTCTCTATAGCTTCTCTCTCTATTTCTTTTCTCTCTATAATTGCTCTTGTGAGACTTAGTGAATTGGTGAGAATGAAGGAAGAATGAGCTTCTATTTATAGGAAAATATAGTTTCGATAATTGCACATTTTGGGGCTCAAAATATTACCGTATAATACCTTCATCTTTTCTTTCATTTTTAATTTAGTCCTGTAAGTATTATCAAACATGCACCACCTCCCCTAATAGTACATCATGTGAATCAATAGTTTAATCATGTGAATCAATAGTTCTATACATGTGAAAATACGAATTACAGTATAGTACCTCCATCTATATCTCCATTTTTAACTTAGTCATGCAAGTATTATCAATCATGCACCACCTCCCCTAATAGTACATGAATGTGAATCAATAGTTATAAGCATGTGAATTAATAGCAATTAATTGCTAATTTATCTGATTAATTACCCGATTGGTCTGTATAACTTCCAGACATCAATTATTATCGAAATAAATGTCGATTTCCACTAACACTAATAATCCCAACACAATGGAACTATCAATTTCATCTTTAATTAACACGAACTTATTCATCATTAATATTATAACTCACAATATTTAACAACTAGGTCGTTCCCAGGAAAGAGGGGGCTTTTCGATAAGGATTTCTCCTTATTGGCGCGCAATTAGGTGACCAAACCTCTCCTTGACAGAACTTCTGGACATTGTCAATATTGAAAATAATAATATGAATAACTTTTTCGTCTCAATTATTGATTTAATAATATAAAATATATATGCGATGATACTTTGTGACAATAATTGAATTAATAATATACGAGATATGATGCAAAGAATTATCGTAGCAATAATTGAGTATAACTGAGTGACTTCTCACGTAAGCATCAATAATTAATACCGTGTGCTACTATGCAACCACGCTTATTACTGTACTTTTACTACCGGGTAGTTCAACAGTTTAACGGTAAAACTTCCACCATTATTTTTATAAAAAGATAATTCTGTCATTTTCTAACTACTTCAATACTTCCGTTGTGGGGTCCACCAATGATTGTGCCGTCGTACGAATATTCCCTGTTAAAACGAATATTCCCCGACCAATCGAATATTATACAATCACTTGCTTACTTTGAAAAATTTGTAAATATTACCCACAACTATAACATTATATCAAATCCACACCATAATATTCAAAAATATATTTCGAGAAAAATTATTCTTTATTAATAAAAGTTGGGGTCTTACAAACTCCCCTTCTTATGAAATTTCGTCCTCGAAATTAGGGTACGTACCTGATATATCGAAGAGGTGAGGATATCTTGACTTCATCTTAGATTCTAACTCCCATGTCATTTCTTCCACATCGTGGTTTCTCCACAAAACTTTGACTTGAGGTATAACCTTGGAGCGTAGAATATGATCCTTCTTATCCAAGATTTTAACAGGTAACTCTTCATACGTTAAATCTTTCTCTATCTCGTCTGGTTCTAATTCAATAATGTGGTTCGAGTCTTTCACATATTTACGTAACATAGAAATGTGAAAAACGTTATGAACACGAGACATACTTAGCGGAAAGGCGAGTCTATAGGCCACAGTTCCTACTCGATCGAGGATTATAAATGGGCCAATGAATCGAGGATTGAGCTTTCCTCTCTTTCCAAATCTCGTAACTCCTTTCCATGGAGCAACACGTAACAACACATGATCTCCAATATTGAATTCCACGTCTTTTTGATGAAGATCAGCATAACTCTTTTGTCGATCTTGTGAGGTTTTATACGTTGCCGGATCATTTGAATCTTTTTTGTAGTCATACATACTAACTCTGGTCCCAACAACGTTGCTTCACCCACTTCATCCCATCATACTAGAGAACGACATTTTCTTTCATACAACGCCTCAAATGGAGCCATGCCAATACTTGCTTGATAACTATTGTTGTAGGAAAACTCCACCAATGGTAAGAACTTGTCCCAACTTCCCTTGAAGTCAAGGACACAAACTCTTAATAAATCTTCAAGAGTTTGAATAGTCCTCTCTGACTGCCCGTCCGTTTGAGGATGATATGCCGAAATAAATCGTAAATCCGTGCCCATAGCATTTTGCAAACTAACCCAAAATCTTGAAGTAAATCTTGGGTCTCGATCAGAAACTATGGATACTGGCATACCATGCAATCTTACAATCTCGTTTATATATATACGAGCAAGACGTTCAAGTGTATAAGTTTCTCGTATCGGTAAGAAATGAGCAGACTTGGTCAATCTATCAACAATGACCCGAATTGCATCAATGCCTTAAGAAACCTTGGGAAGACCAATAATGAAATCCATGGTAATGTGCTCCCACTTCCATTCTGGAATTTCAAGTGGTTGCAATGGACCTTTTGGCACTTGATGCTCTGCCTTGACTCGTTGACAAGTTAGACACCTTGAGATAAACCCCGCTATCTCTCTCTTCATATTTCTCCATCAAAATTTATATCGAAGATCACGATACATTTTGGTACTCCCAGGATGGATTGCAAACAGTGTGTTGTGCGCCTCCATCATGATTTTATACTTCAACTTGGAATCGTTAGGAACACAAAGTCTAGAGTTGACTCGAAGTATTCCTTCTTCATCGATTCTTGCTTCCGGAATAGCACCTTCTTGCACTTTCTTCCTTATACGCATCAACTCTAGGTCTGTAGCTTGAGCAACTTTAACTTTATCGATTAAAATCGGTTATACTCGTATATTTGACATCATCATGTGGGTCCCTGGAGTCTTTATCTCTATCTCCATTCTTTGCAAGTCATACAAAATGGGTCTTTACGTTAACAATATCGCACTCGTACCCGCATATGATCTTTTACTCAATGCGTCAGCTACTACGTTTGCTTTTCCAGGATGGTATTGGATAGTATGATCGTAATCTTTCAACAGCTCAAGCCATCGTCGTTGCCGCATATTGAGTTCCTTTTGAGTGAAGAAATATTTGAGGCTTTTTGATCCGTATAGATCTCCACCTTCTCTCCATCCATACGTGCAATGCCTCCAAATCTTAAGCGCAAAATAATCTACGCCAACTCTAGATCATGAGTAGGATAATTCTTCTCATATTCTTTGAGTTGTCGTGAGGCATAGGCTATGACATTCCCATGTTGCATGAGAACACATTCTAACTGTGATGCCCCCAAAATAATTTTATCACATCATTTGTAACATTACGGTCATGATTATACCGAGTAATTCCTGGTCATAATCATACCAAGTCCATCTATACACTACGGGCCAAAGATGACTTTCATAACAATATAAGCATGAGGATGATGACAATGACATAATAATTCAATAAAACAAGTTCAAGGATAAATTTTAAAGATTTATAATTTAATTTATCCAGAATTCAATAACATTCAAATTATCAACATGACACTGCTTTGTGGAGTAAAATTCAAGAATAATATTATACAAAAAATGATTTGGACCGAAAATGAATCAATTTTTATCATGAATAGTACTCTAGGTGAATAGTACTTGAGTGAATAGTACCCCGTGAATAGTACTTTGGGAATAGTAACCCCATGAATAGTACTCCGGCATGAAAAAGTTAAAATTTATCAAGAATTCTCAGAATAATATTTTCATGAAAAGATACTGGATGAAGCGCAAATATCAAGGATATTCTACTAATTTCATGGAGTATAGAAGCCAAAATTTTAACAAAATGAGTATAGAATAAAGATTAAAACATTGATACAATCAATGATAGTAACCATAATAGACATCTAGGACAAAAAAGAGAAAATTTCATTTTTTGGTGAATAGTACCGTATTCGTGAATAGTGTCGTATTCGTGAATAGTGTCGTATACGTGAATAGTAACCCCGACACAAAAAGGTAGAAATTCCACAATAAAATTTATATCAATATTTCGGCATAATGATATTGAAAGAAATAATATCATTCATGAAGAAAATAACATCCCTTACCTCAAAATAACAGTAGTTTTGATCCGAATATCGGATGTAAAGCCGAAGGAAACTTGCACTGAATAGCAACTCTCAAAGTATCTAAATACTCACAAAAATACGCTCGATAATATAGAGAGAAAGAAAACTTGTTTCTGGTGTGATTTTCAATTCTAACCTAAGCGCCTATTTATAGGAAAATGCTAGAACGCCATAGGAGACTAAATAATAAAATAATATTATTATTATTTCTACGCATGCATGCTTTGAATAAAATTCAGCCACCACAAGTGGGGCCCACCAGAAATCAGCCATCTTCCCCAACAACCAAAAGTGGGGCCCACCCATATTTTTAATAAAAATATTTTAATTTCCAAAACATCAACAATTCATAATAAATATCTCTTTTATCAGAAAAATACAAATTTTATGTCCATTCCACACAAAATCAAATTCTCTACAACTTTGCAAAAGAAAGTTTTTCCAAATTCCAAATAGAAAATATCCAAATTCCACAAACGAACAATTTTCAACACCTCTTAAAATTCATAACAAATCATACGTTAATTTTTAACGGTTCAAAATTTGTGGACATATACTCAACTTATATATGCATAACATATCCAAAAATCACAACGATCCAACGGTCGGATTAAAATTATAACTCACGCAATAGAGCTTTAAGAACACCGATTTGATTTTTTAATACCTCCAATCCGGGCAAAAAATCCGATAAAATACCTCAACATTAATTCTTTCATTTATAACCACATAAAAAATATATATTTCCTTATCATATAAATCAATAATTAATTATTCATAAATAATATTACAGAATCATAATAATGACAACCGTGTCGTTCCTGTGAAAAAGGGGCTTTCGATAAGGATTTCTTCTATCATTCTTGGCGCAATTAGGTGACCAAACCTCTCCTCGATGAACTTTCTAGACATTGCCAATAATGTTATCTAATAATATTATTCAAATAATATGAATTATTGATCTGATAATGGGAAATACTGTGCAGTGACAATTATTAAAACAACAATAATATAAAACATCAACGCAACAATTATTGAACCAATAAAATAAAATATTAAAAAATAATTACTGTAACAATTATTGAGTAAAACTGAGTGACTTCTCACGTAAGCACCAATAATCAATACTGTGTGCTACTATGCAACCACGCGTATTACTGTACTTTTACTACCAAGTAGTTCAACAGTTAACGGTAAAACTTCCGCCATTATTTTCATAAAAAGATATTTCTGTCGTTTTCTCATTCCGATAATAATTCCGTTGTGGGGTCCACCAATGATTGTGCCGTCGTACGGATATTCCCCGAAAAAAGAATATTCCTCGTCCAATCGAATATTTTATAACCACTTGCTTACTTTTCAAAATTTATAAATATTACCCACAACTATAACATTATCTCAAATCTATACCATAATATAAAAAAAATTATTTCGAAAAAATTAAATATTTATTAATAAAATTTGGGGTCTCACAATCTCCCCTCCTTATGAAATTTCGCCCTCAAAATTTACGTACGTACCTGGTATGCCGAATAGATGAGGACACTTCGTCAGATTCTAACTCTTGAGGTATAACCTTTGAGCGTAGAATATATTCCTTCTTATCCAAGATTTTAACAGGTACTTCTTCATACGTTTAATCTTTCGCTATCTCGTCCGGTTCTAAATCAATAATGTGGTTTGGGTCGTCCACATATTTACGTAACATTGATACGTGAAAAACACGCGACATACTTGGTGTTAAGGCGAGTCTATAGGCCACAATTCCTACTCGATCGAGGATTTCAAATGGACCATTTAAATCGAGGGTTGAGATTTTCTCTCTTTATCTACTCTTGCTTCTAGAATAACGCCCTCTTGAACCTTCTTTTTTGTAT
The DNA here is from genome assembly GCA_020205615.1 of Panax quinquefolius. NCBI lineage: Eukaryota > Viridiplantae > Streptophyta > Magnoliopsida > Apiales > Araliaceae > Panax > Panax quinquefolius. The sequence goes on from CM035153.1 coordinate 106,114,245, forward strand.
TCATCAGCTCCGGGTGTGAAGCTTGAGCAACTTTAACTTTATCGATTAACGTCGGTTCTAATCGTATATTCTCTATCTTCACGTAGGTTCGTATATTCGCACTCGTAACCGCATACGATCTTCTACTCAACACGTCGGCTACCACGTTCGCTTATCCCACGATGGTATTGAATGGTATAATCGTAATCTTCAACAGCTCGAGCCAACGTCTTCAGCGCATGTTACGTTCGTTTTGGGTGAAGAAATATTTGAGGGTTTTAGAAATGGGTTTTGTACTGGGGTCAATACAAAATTCGATTTCACACTCTAGGGTAGGCTAGGAAGTCTTCAGGAATACGTCAAGAAATTTATTAACAATATAAATATCATTCAAAACTGTGACTCTCATCCCAAGACTTGGATAACACGTCACAATGATACCTATCAACTTGCCATTGTCATTCACGGCGTCGCCTACGGAAAGTCTGGCTTCGGTGCATTCCAAGACTTGGAAGTCACCAGTGAAAGGCTCAAGGCTCTTTACTTATGGCTTGATATGACAGTGATTGACTTTAGTGGTTTGGTTACTTGAATTCGCATAACAGGTTGGTTAGGAATATGAAAGCTAACAACCTTACGAAAACAATCAATTTTAGCATGAAGAATAGTTAACCAGTCGATTCCTAAAATCACATCAAAGGGAAGTATTTTCAAAGAGATAAGATCGACAGGTAACGTGAAAATGTCGATTTGAATTAAACAAGATTTATAAATAGTGGGTGTAACGAAGGTTTCTCCTAACGGAGTTTCAACAGATAAGTCAAAGTCTAATTTCTCAAGGGTTAAGTTCAAACGTTGAATACAACAAGGTGAAATAAAATAGTGGGTAGAACCAGTATCGAATAAGGTATAGACTTCACAAGAGTTTATGATTAACTTACCCGTGAAAACTTCATTTGGGTTCCTCGACAAACGCTCTCACTTAAACTACCGGTTTTGACTTGTCTGGGACATCCTTTGGCATCACTATCCCAGCTGGACTTGACTTCACTACACGAAAAAATCAAGTTAGGTGACCTTCTCTTCCACAATTGAAACACGCTTTGGGTTGCTCCGTACAGTTTGGACGGATATGTCCCTCCTGTCCGCATTTGAAACATACGACCGATGGTCATTCTTCTTCCTTGGAAACAAGTGCTGGTGTTGCTGTCTTTCCATCATTATTGAACCTTCTCTTCTTGAAATTTCCACTTCTATTATCTTGGCCATGATTACCACTGAGGTGGTTACCATTCTTGGCATGATAATTTCCCCCACAATGGTTATCATTGTTCCGATGGTCGTTGCCACCGGTATGATTATTATCATGTTGTTGGTCGTTGCCTTTTGGTTGTGATGACTCATTATCGCGCTCTACTAACTGAGCCCTATTCACAACATCTGAATATAAACAAAGTTTGTGAGAAATGAGGTATTGACGTATTTCGGGTTTCAAACCTCTTAGAAACATTCGCGTCATTCGCTCCTCATTATCGACTAAATGGGATGCAAACCGGGATAACTCCGCAAACTTAGCCTCGTACTGCGACACGGTCATATTGTTTTGCTCTAGCTTGATGAATTCCACCTCCTTCATGTGACGAATACTTTCTGGAAAGTACCTGTCGTTGAACAATTCTTGGAACTTCTCCCAAGACATCTTGAGTCGTCCAGTTTGAGTCGCGTTTCTGATTCCCACCAATGATCTGCTTCTTCACGCAACATAAAGGTGGCGAATGGAACTTTTTGCTCCTCTGAGCATTCCAAGACATTAAATTTCTTGGTTGTGAGACCCCAAATTTTATGAATAAAAGATTTAAATTTCTCGAAATATTTTTTTGAATATTATGGTGTGGATTTGATATAATGTTATAGTTGTGGGTAATATTTATAAATTTTGCAAAGTATGCAAGTTGTTATAAAATATTCGATTGGTCGGGGAATATTCTTTTTTATCGGGGAATATCCGTACGACGGCACAATCATTGGTGGACCCCACAACGGAAGTATTGTCGTAGTAGAAAACGACATATTTATCTTTTTATAAAAATAACGGCGAAAGTGTTACCGTTAAAACTGTTAAACTACCCGGTAGTAAAAGTACAGTAATACGCGTGGTTTCAAAGTAGCACACGATATTGATTATTGATGCTTACGTAAGAAGTCACTCAGTTATACTCAATTATTGCCACAGTAATTGCTTCATCATATCTCTCATATTATTGATTCGATTATTGTCACAGTATCATCTGAATAATATTTATATATTATTAAATCAATAATTGAGACGACAAAGTTATTCATATTATTAAATTACAATATTTACAATGTCTAGAAGTTCTGTCAAGGAGAGGTTTGGTCATCTAATTGCGTGCCAATAAGGAGAGATCCTTATCGAAAAGACCCTCTTTCACGGAGAACGACTGTTGTTATATATCAGAATTATAATATTAATGATGAATAAGATTGTGTTGATTAAAGATGAAATTGATAGTTCCATTGTGTTGGAATTATTAGTGTTAGTGAAAATCGACATTTATTCCGATGATAATTGATGTCTGGGGGTTATATTGATAAATCGGGTAATTAATCGGATAAATGAGCAATTAATTGCTACTAATTCACATGCTTATATAACTATTTGTTCACATGTGTGTACTATTGAATCACATTCTTGTACTATTAGGGGAGTTAGTGCAAGATTGATAATACTTGCATGACTAAGTTAAAAATGGAGGTATAGATGGAGGTACTATACTGTAATTCGTATTTTCACATAATTATAACTATTGATTCACATGATTGAACTATTGATTCACATTATTTAACTATTAGGGGAGGTGGTGCAAGTTTGATAATACTTGCAGGACTAAATTAAAAATGAAAGAAAAGTTGGAGGTATTGTACTGTAATATTTCGAGCCCCAAAACGTGCAATTATTGAAACTATATTTTCCTATAAATAGAAGCTCATTCTTCCTTCATTTCTCACCAATTCACTAAAGCTATAGAGCAATTATTATAGAGAGAAATTATAGAGAGAAAGAAGAAGAGAAGTCTGCTACCTCACTATTCCAGTATCAAGTCTTCTTTTGAGGTAAGGGATATTATTTCTTTCGTATTCATGAAGAGAGCTATTGTTATTCCATTCCTTATTATTATGTTGGAATAACTTTGTCTGCGCAAGTCTTTGCATACATGGTGAAATTCTTCTATTATTCCATTCTTTATTATTCTGTTGAAATAACCTGTCTGTGCTGTCTATCGCATGCCTAGTGAATTCTGTTGTTATTCCATTCTTTATTATTACATTGGATATCCTCACATGCATGCGGTTTACTGCATGACACAGTTCCATTCTTTATTATTTTGTTGAGAATAACTCATCTGCATGCGGTCTCGCATGCATGGTGAATTTTTCTGTTATTCCATTCTTTATTATTCTGTTGGAATAACCTGTCTATGTGGATTACCGCATGCATGGTGAATGATCCTTTGTATTCATATGAATAGTATTTTCATTCAAAAGGGGTTTCTGCTAGGGGCAGTTTTGTAATTTTTCTGACCCTCAAAAATTCTGGAAAAATTTGAAATGATGATATGATGAGTTTTCTAGATTGTGTCCAAAAATGACTATTTTTGGATGTATAGATTAAGAGTTATGGATTTTATGGGAAAAGACTATTTTAAAAGTAAACCCTTATAACTCTTTGTGGTTAACTCCAAAATTGATGAAATTTTTATTGGGAGTACATGTATATAACAGGAGTATACCCTGTAAATTTTGGAATTTTTGGACAAAAGTACAATTTATGATAAATGTCTAAATATTCTAGCGCTTTTGGCCATATGAAAAATAGTAAATGAATTTTAAAAATTCTGAGAAAAATATATGTTCAATATGGGAATATATTCTGCTAAATTACAGAAAAGAAATATTTTTGGGACTGATTTGGTATTTTTCATGAAAATAAACTAGGTATGAGTAAATGAATTAAATATGTTATGTGAAGTAACAAAATTGGAAAATAAGATTTTATGGCTTGGGAATCCAATATAGGGTATATGCAGATTTTTGATGAGGGATTTGATCATTGGTGATGAAATCTTATGAGTATGGCATTTTTGAATGATTAAATGCATTATTTAGTAAAGTATAAACAATTGAAATAAATTGTTTATAAGTTTAAGAAGTGATTAAAATATTGTTATAATATTAATAATATTAGATTATGAGTTTATTAAGTGATTGATAATATTTGGATAAATTTAAAGTCTTTAATATTTATCCTTGTTTTTGTTTGATTAATGCGTCATCATCCTCATGCTTATATTGTGATAAAAGTCATCTTTGGCTTACGTGCATAGATGGACTTGGTATGATTATCATCAGGGATCATTCGGTATAATCATGACCTGTAATGTTATAAATGATGTGGTAAAAGTCCTCAGTGGCCTGTAGTGCATTGATGGACAATTTTTGGTATGATTATGACCAGGGATTATTCGGTATAGTCATGACCATTGATGATTTAATGAATATCCTTGGCCCGTAGTGCAAGGATGATTCGATGATGTGGTTTATTTATTAAGCTGAGTCTCAACGATAAAAATTGATGAAAACATTTTAAAACATAGAAGATAGTAGATATCATGCTCTACTTGACTCTTCTAATGGATTGCTTATTCATCACGCGCTTAAACTTGATGTCATTATATTTTATCGGTTTAACATTGTTGAAGACTAATGATAACTTATTCTGCATTATCTTAGTCATAATATTTCTTACTGGGCTAGTTGAGCTCACCCTTTCTTTCACTGTTCTCTTTAGGAAATGAGAATATAGCTGGGACGAGTCGGGGAACGGAGTGACGGTCCAGATGATAGCATTAGTAGTCCTCACTATTTTGTTAAATAGTGTGATAATAAATGTAATGAGGACTCCATTGAGTGTCGATTTTATCTAGATGACAATATTTATATTAAAACTCATAGCATATATTTTGTCGTATATTACACGACGTTTGTATAATTAAGTTTGTATTTGTATTCTATACCATGTATTTGGCGACTCAAGATGGGTGATGTATACCTGTTTTGGGGGCGTCACATTGGTGATCTGCTTTATCCACGTCTCTACCTTAAGTGGTTCTGGCTTTTCCAAAAACCTTGGTGGTCCCAGCTCCTTCAACTGCTTAGCGGTGACCAACCGTGGGTTGCCATTGTTTTCACCTGCATTATGAACAGGAGTCTCTCTCGTTTCGTGTTTCATAAATTCTAAAAAGCTCCTAAACGTACCGTCGTTCGTCATTTGATCAGTGTTGTTGTTTACATGAGGATTATTGTCTTCATGATGCACATTATCCTGGCTATTGATCAGCGGTGACTCAACGATCTCATGTGCTCCATTGCTATTCTCAACATTCTCGGATGTCATTTTCAAACACTGTCATAAAACAAGGGTTAATTGATATGCAACATACTATCCCTATATTCTGACCAACCAATTAAATACCAAATAAACATAGGTAGGTCATACTAGCGAACGAATTCCCCGTCTCTCCCCTCTTAGTTGTTGTCTCACATCTCAGCCAGGGATCATATCCCTAAGCTTTGATACCAACTGTGACGTCCCCAAAATAGGTATACATCACCCATTCTGAGTCGCCAAATATATGGTACAGAATACAAACACAAACTTAAATATAAAAACATGAGCTATGAGTTTTAATACAAATATTGTGACGCCCCCAAAATAGGTATACATCACCTATTCTGAGTAGCCAAATACATGGTACAGAATACAAATACAATCTTTAATATACAACAAGAAAGTTGTGAGTTTTAATACAAATATTGTCTTCTAGACAATATCCACTCTCAGAATAAGTCCTCATTACATTTATTGTCACACTATTTAAATGTAATAGTGAGGACTACTAATACTATCATCCGGACCATCACTCCATTCCTCGATTAGTCCCGCTACGTTCTCATTTCTGAAGAGAATAAAGGAAGGAAAGGTGAGCTCAACTAGCTCAATAAGAAATATTATGACTAAGATAATGCGTAATAAATTATCATTAGTCTTCAACAATGTTAAACCGATAAAATACAATAGACATCAAGTTTAACTGCAGCTAACAAGCAATCCATTAAAAGAGTCAAGTAGAGAATAAAATCGCTATATTTTATGATTTAAAAGGTTTTCATCACTTTTATCATTTGAGACTCAACAATAAATAATCCACATCATCCACACTTTTACTACCAAGGATATTCATTAGTATCACGACCACAAATTATCCATGCACTACGGGCCAAGGATATTCGTGTTTTCATCAACGGTCCTGATCATGCCATAAAACAATTCAACTTTGCTCCCTTGGCCGAAGAGAATCCACAACCATAATCATATCAAAAACTGTCCATCAATGCACTACGGGCCAATGAGGACTTTTTCCACATTATTTGTAACATTACGGTCATGATTACACCGAATAATCCCTAGTCATAATCATACCAAGTCCATCTATGCACTACAGGCCACAGATGACTTTCAACATAATATAAACATGAGGATGATGACAATGATATAAGAATTCAATAAAACAAGTTCAAGAATTAATTTATCTAGGAACTAATAATGTCCAAATTGTCAACATGATACTTCTTTGTAGAGTAAAATTCAAGAATGCTCAGAAGAATATTTCCATGAGAAGATACTGGATGAAGCGCAAATATCAAGGATATTCCACTAATTTCATGGAGTATAGAAGTTAAAACTTTAACCAACTGAGTATAATAAAGAATGGAATAACAAAAGAAATCACCATGCATGCGGTGCTTGCGATAGGCGAGTTATTCTAACGTAATAATAAATAACGGAACTAGGTCGAGCGTAATACGCATGCAAGCGAGGATATTCCAACGAGAATAATAAAGAATGGAATAACAACGTAAATCACCGTTCATGTGGTACTTGGCATGACAAAGTTATTCCAATGTAATAATAAATAACGGACCGGTCGGTGCGAAATTCGCATAATGAAGCGGATATTCCAACAAAATAATAAAGATTTAACCCGAGTCCGGCGTAAACGCATGCAGCGAGGATATTCCAACAGAATAATAAAGAATGGAATAACAACAGAATTTCACCATGTATGCGGTACGTTGCATAAAGAGGTTATTCAAGCAGAATAATAAATAATTGAATAACAGAAGAATTTCACCAAGTATAGGGTAGATCGCGTATACAGGTTATTCCAACAGAATAATAAAGAATGGAATAACAGAAGAATTTCACCAAGTATAGGGTAGACCGCGTATACAGGTTATTCCAAAATAATAATAAAGAATGGAATAACAGAAGAATTTCACCAAGTATACCACGTATACAGGTTATTCCAACAGAATAATAAAGAATGGAATAACAGAAGTTCTCTTTATGAATACGAAAGAAATAATACCCCTTACGAATACAACAAATAATATCCCTTACCTTATAAAGAAGAGTAATCCGACGGTAGGGCGGGGATATACTTGAAGAAACTTGCACTACGCTCAAAGCTTTCTTAAACGCTAAAGAAATACGCTCAAGATAGAAGAATAATTCTCTCTACAGTTTCTCTCTCTAGAGTTTCGGTGAATTCGTAAGAAATAATGAAGGAATTAGCTTCTATTTATAGAAGAATGGACTGAATAGTAACTAATCCATGAACGGTCCAAATCGATTTACTTTAAACGAACGGTCCAGATTGGTTTACAATAAAATATAATATATTCTATTTATAATCTAATAAAATGAATAACTTTTAAAAAGATTTTACTATGCAAACACTATGCAGGCACTTTGCAAATACTATGCATAATAAAATATAATATAATCTAATTATTGTCTAATAAAATAGATAACTTTATAAAAGTATTATGTTTTATATAAAAATATTTTACTATTAGCCTAATAAAACGAATAACTTTATAAAAGTATTCTATTTTATATAAAAAGTTTTTACGTTTTATTACATTAATAATACTAATAAAACAAAACTTATATATATATATATAATATATATATATATATAAATCAGCAATAATTGAATCAAATAACGTGAGATACTATGTCGTGACTCATCGTAGCAATAATTGAACAAAACCGAGTAACTTCTCATAAGCATCAATAATCAATACCGTGTACTTATGCAACCACGCCAGACATCGTACTTTTACTACCGAGTAGTTCAACAGTATTAACGGTAAAACTTCTGTCATTATTTTCATAAAAATATTTTTGTCATTTTCTCAATCCGACAATAATTTGTTGTGGGGTCCACCAATGATTGTGCCGTCGTACGAATATTCTCCGACACAAAGAATATTCCCCGACCAATCGAATAATATAACAACTTGCATACTTAGCAAAATTTATAAATATTACCCACAACTATAACATTACTTAAAATCCATACCATAATATTAAAAAAAATATTTCGAGAAAATTAAATCTTTATTCGTAAAATTTGGGATTTTACAAATATTATCTTCTAGACAGTATTCAAACTCAAAATAAGACCTCAATACATTTATTATCACACTATTTCACAGAATAGTGAGGACTACTAATGCAATCATCTGAACCGTCATTTCATTCCCTGACTAGTCCCAGCTATATTCTCATTTCCTGAAGAGAACATTGAAAGAAAGGGTGAGCTCAACTAGCCCAGTAAGAAATATTATGACTACGAGAATGCGAAATAAATTATCGTTAGCCTTCAATAGTATAACAACTGATAGAATACAATAGACAACAAGTTTTAGATCAACAACTGAAGCGGAATAAGCAATCCATTAGAAGAGTCAAGTAGAGCATAATATCTACCATCTTCTATGATTTAAAAAGTTATCATCAATTTTATCGCTGAGACTCAGCTTAATAAATAATCCACATCATCGAATCATCCCTGCACTACGGGCCAAGGATATTCTTTAGTATCACGACCACGAATTATCCATGCACTACGGGCCAAAGATAATCGTGTTTTCATCAACGGTTATGCTCATGCCATAAAACAATTCATCTTTGCACCCTTGGCCGAAGAGAATCCATGGCCATAATCCTACCAAAAATTGTCCATCAATGCACTATGGGCCAATGAGGACTTTTATCACATCATTTGTAACATTACGGTCATGATTATACCGAGTAATCCCTGGTCATAATCATACCAAGTCTATCTATGCACTACAGGCCAAAGATGACTTTCATAACAATATAAGCATGAGGATGATGATAATGACATAATAATTTAATAAAACACGTTCAAGGATAAATTTTAAAGATTTATAATTTAATTTATCCAGAATTCAATAACATTCAAATTATCAACATGATACTGCTTTGTGGAGTAAAATTCAAGAATAATATTATACAAAAAATGATTTGGACCGAAAACGAATCAATTTTTATCATGAATAGTACCCGGGTGAATAGTACTCGAGTGAATAGTACCCTATGAATAGTACTTCAAGAATAGTAACCCCGTGAATAGTACTCCGGCATGAAAAAGTTAAAATTTATCAAGAATACTCAGAATAATATTTCCATAAAAAGATACTGGATGAAGCGCAAATACCAAGGATATTCTACTAATTTCATGGAGTATAGAAGCCAAAATTTTAATAAAATGAGTATAGAATGAAGATCAAAACATGGATACAATCAATGATAGTAACCATAATAGACATCTGGAACGAAAAAGAGAAAATTTTATTTTTCGGTGAATAATACCGTATTCGTGAATAGTGTCGTATACGTTAATAGTGTCGTATACGTGAATAGTAACCTCGACACAAAAAGGTAGAAATTCCACAATAAAATTTATATCAATATTTCGGCATAATGATATTGAAAGAAATAATATCATTCATGAAGAAAATAACATCCCTTACCTCAAAATAACAGTAGTTCTGATCGGAATATCTAATGTAAAGCCGAAGGAAACTTGCACTAAATAGCAACTCTCAAAGTATTTAAATACTCAGAAAAATACGCTCGATAATATAGAGAGAAAGAAAACTTATTTCTGGTGTGATTTTCAATTCTAACGTAAGCGCCTATTTATAGAAAAATGCTAGAACGCCATAGGAGACTAAATAATAAAATATTATTATTATTATTTCTACGTATGTATGCTTTGAATAAAATTCAGCCACCACAAGTGGGGCCCACCAGAAATCAACCATCTTCCCCAACAACCAAAAGTGGGGCCCACCCGTATTTTTAATAAAAACATTTTAATTTTCTAAACTTCAACAATTCATAATAAATAGCCCTTTTATCAGAAAAATTCAAATTTTATTCCATTCCACACAAAATCGAATTCTCGACAACTTTGCAGAAGAAAGTTTTTCTAAATTCCAAACAGAAAATATCCAAATTCCACAAACGGACAATTTTCAACACCTCTTAAAATTCATAACAAATCATACGTTAATTTTTAACGTTTCAAAATTTGTGGACATATACTTAACTTATATATGCATAACATATCCAAAAATCACAATGATCCAACGGTCGGATTAAAATTATAACTCACGCAATAGAGCTTTAAGAACACCGATTTGATTTTTTAATACCTCCAATCCGACAAAATACTGATAAAACACCTCAACATTAATTCTTTCATTTATAACCACATAAAAAATATATATTTCCTTATCATATAAATTAATAATTAATTATTCACAAATAATATTATAGAATCACAATAATGACAACCAACAAACGTTTCAGGAAGAGGGGCTTTCGATAAGGATTTCTCCTTCTTGGCGCAATTAGATTAGGTGACCAACCTCTCCTTGACAAAACTTTCTAGACATTGCCAATAATGTTATCTAATAATATTATTCAAATAATATGAATTATTGATCTGATAATGAGAAATAATGTGCAGTGACAATTATTAAAACAACAATAATATAAAACATCAACGCAACAATTATTGAACCAATAAAATAAAATATTGAACAGTAATTATTGTAACAATTATTGAGTAAAACTGAGTGACTTCTCACGTAAGCACCAATAATCAATATTGTGTGCTACTATGCAACCACGTGTAGTACTGTATTTTTACTACCGGGTAGTTCAACAGTTAACGGTAAAACTTCCGCCGTTATTTTCATAAAAAGATATTTTTGTCGTTTTCTCATTCCGACAATAATTCCGTTGTGGGGTCCACCAATGATTGTGTCGTCATACAGATATTCCCCGACAAAAAGAATATTCCCCGACCAATCGAATATTTTATAACCACTTGCTTACTTTTCAAAATTTATAAATATTACCCACAACTATAACATTATCTCAAATTCACACTATAATATAAAAAAAAATATTTCGAGAAAATTAAATATTTATTCATAAAATTTAGGGTCTCACACTAACCCTTTGCCTAAAGCATCACTGTAGATGACAAATCCCTCCGAGCCAGATGGTATTGTCAGAACAGGTGTTGAAATGAGTCTCCTCTTAAGTTCTTGAAAACTCTTCTCACATTCCTCGCTCCAACCGAATTTTGTATCTTTAAAAGTCAAATTTGAGTTAATGGAGTAGCGATTCGAGAAAACCCTTCTACGAATCTCCGATAATAACCAGCTAAGCCGAGAAAGTTATGTACTTCGGTCACTGACTTAGGTTGCTCCCAGCTTTGAATTGCTTCAATCTTTGCCGGGTCAACAAATATTCCATGATTTGATATCACGTGCCCAAGGAATGCAACTTCCTCAAGCCAGAACTCGCATTTCTTCAACTTGGCATATAGCTTGTTTTCACGAAGCTTTTGGAGTATCAGACTCAAGTGTTGCTCATGGTCTTCACGGGTTTTGGAGTATATGAGGATGTCATCAATAAAGACGACCACAAAGTGATCTAAATATTCCTTGAATACTCGGTTCATCGTGTCCATAAAGGCAGTAGGAGCATTAGTCAATCCAAACGACATGACTAGGAATTCATAATGCCCGTACTGAGTTCTGAAAGCAGTCTTTGGAATGTCATCAGTTTTAATCTTCAACTGATGATATCCGGAATTAAGATCGATCTTTGAAAAGAATTTGGCGCTTTGCAACTGGTCAAACATGTCATCAATATGAGGTAACGGGTACCTATTTTTTATGGTGACATGATTCAACTCCCGATAATCAATACAAAGTCGCATACTTCCATCTTTCTTCTTCACGAATAGAACATGAGCACCCCAAGGAGACATACTAGGACGAATGAAACCGATGTCTAACAATTCCTGTAGTTGGCTTTTTAACTCCTGAAGTTCAATAGGAGCCATTCGATATTAGGCTTTGGAAATGGGTTTTGTACCAGATTCAAGATCGATACAAAATTCAATTTCACGCTCTGGGGGTAGGCCAAGAAGTTCTTCAGGGAATACGTCAGGAAATTTATTAACAATAGAAATATCATTCAAATATGACGTATTTTTATTTAAATCTGTGACATGGGCTAAGAAAGCTTGACATCCATTTTTTAATAAACAAATAGCTTTATGGCTTGATATGACAGTGATTGAATTTAGTGGTTTGGTTGCTTGAATTCGTATAATAGGTTGGTTAGGAATATGAAAGCTAACAATCTTACGAAAATAATCGATTTTAGCATGATGAGTAGTTAACCAATCAATCCCTAAAATCACATCAAATGCAAGTATTTTCAAGGAGATAAAATCGACGGTGTAACGTCTTGATTCTGATTTGAATCAAATAAGACTTATAAACAGTGGATGTAATGAAGGTTTCTCCTAACGGAGTTTCAACAGATAAGTCAAAGTCTAATTTCTCCGGAGTTAAATTTAAACGTTGAGCGCAAGTAGGAGAAATAAAAGAATGAGTAGAACCGGTATCAAATAAGGTATATACTTCGCTAGAGTTTATGATTAGGTTATCCGTGATCACCTTGTTTGGATTCCTCGCTTTTTGGGAGGTTACGACAAACGCTCTCCCATGAACTACCGGTTTTGTCTTGTCTGGGACAGCCTTTGATGCCTCCATTCTAGCTGGACTTGACTTTGGTGCACGACAAAATTGGGCTAGGTGACCTTCTCTTCCACAATTGTAACATGCTTTGGACTGCATCACGCAGTTTGGACTGATATGTCCCTCCCCTCCGCATTTATAACATACGACCGACGGTCGTTCTCCTTCCTTAACAACGGGTGCTGGTGTTGACGTCTTTCCATCATTGTTGAATCTCCTCTTCTTGAAATGTGCACTCTTATTGTCTTGGCCATGATTACCACCGAAGTGGTTACCATTTCTGGCATGTTGATTCCCTTCACGCTTGTTGTCACCGCTTCAATGACTGCTACCACTGGTATTATCAATTTGCCGGCTGCTCTCTCTTGGTTGGGTTGACTCATTATTGCACTCCAATAACTGAGCCCTATTTACAACATCTGAATACAAACACAGTTTATGAGAAATTAGGTATTGACGTATCTCAAGTTTCAAACCTCTTAGAAACATCCGCGTCATTCTCTCCTCATTATCAACCAAGTGGGACGCAAACCGGGACAACTCAGCAAACTTAGCTTCGTACTATGACACGGTCATATTATTTTGCTCCAGCTTGATAAACTCTACCTCTTTTATGTGACGAATACTTTCGGGAAAGTACTTGTCGTTGAACAGTTCTTGGAACTTCTCCCACGACATCTTCAGTGAGGTAGGTTGAGTACGCTTTACAAATTTCCACCAGTAATCTGCCTCTGCTCGAAACATGAAGGTGGCAAAGGGAACCTTTTGCTCCTCGGAGCATCCCAAGACATCAAATATCTTGGTGATCTGCTTTATCCACGTCTCCGCCTTAAGTGGTTTTAGCTCTCCAAAAAACTCCAGTGGTCCCAACTCCTTGAACTGTTTAGCGGTGGCCGTCCGAGAGTTGCCAGTGTTTCCACCTGCATTTTGAACAGGAGCCGTTCTCGCCTGATGTTTCATGAATTGCATAAAGCCTCTGACCATCCCATCATTCACCATTTCATCGGTGTTATTGTTTACTTGAGGATTATTGTCTTCTTGTTGCACATTATCATGGGTATTGATCGTTGGTGACTCAACGGTCTCATGTGCTTCATTGCTTATCTCAACATTTTTGGATGCCATTTTCAAATACTGCCACAAAATAAGGGTTAATTGACATATCACATATTATCCCTATACTATGATCGACCAATTAAATACCAAATAAACTTAGGTAGGTCATACTAGCGAAGGAATTCCCGCCTTTCCCCTCCTAGTTCTTGTCTCACATCTCGGCCGGGATCATATCCTAAGCTTTGATACTAACCGTGACGCCCCCAAAATAGGTATACATCACCCATCTTGAGTCGCCAAATACATGGTACAAAATACAAATACAAACTTAATTATACAACATGAGCTGATAGTTTTTACACGAATATTGTCATCTAGACAGTATTTAAACTCGAATGGAGTCCTCGTTACATTTATTATCACACTATTTAACAGAATAGTTAGGACTATTAATGCTATCATCTCGGATAATCACTCCGGTTCCCCAGGCTAGTCCCAAATTATATTCTCATTTCACGAGAGAACAATGAAAGAAAAGGGTGAGCTCAACTAGCCCGAAGAAATATTATGACTAAGATAATGCAGAATAAATTATCATTAGCCTTCAACAATGTTAAACTGATAAAATATAATAAACATCAAGTTTAACTGCAGCGGAACAAGTAATCCATTAGAAGAGTCAAGTAGAGCATGTTATCTACTATCTTCTATGATTTAAAAAGATTTTCATCAACTTTATTGCTGAGACTCAGCTTAATAAATAAACTACATCATCGAATCATCCCTGCACCACGGCTAAGGATATTCATGTAATCATCAATGGTCATGACTATACCGAATAATTCCTGGTCATAATCATACTAACAACTGTCCATCAATGAACTACAGGCCAATGAGGACTTTTACCACATCATTTGTAATACTACGGGTCATGATTATACCAAATGATCCCTGATCATAATCATACCAATCAACAGTTCATCTATGCACATAAGCCAAAGATGACTTTCATCATAATATAAGCATGAGGATGATGACAATGATATAATCATAAATCAAACGAAATCAAGGATAAATTTTAAAGACTTTAAATTTATCCAGAGTTTAAAAATATCCAAATTGAAAACATGATACTGCTTTGTGGAGTAAAATTCAAGAATAATATTCATGTATCAAAAATAATTTAGACATAAAAGGAATATATTTTTCGGGTGAATAGTACCCCGTAAATAGTACCCTGTGAATAGTACTTCGGGAATAGTACCGCGTGAATAGTACCCCGACATGAAAAGTGCCCCAAATACTCGATTGAATAATATTCGGGTGAATATTAATCGGGTGAATAGTAACCTGTGAATAGTAACTCGTGAATAGTACTCCGGCATAAAAAGTGCCCCGAATACCCGAGTGAATAATATTTGAGTGAATAGTAACTGGGTGAATAGTAACCCATAAATAGTAACTCATGAATAGTATTCTGGCATGACACGATCAATAATTATCAAGAAAGCTCATAATAATATTTCCATGAAAAGATACTGGATGAAGCGCAAATATTAAGGATATTCTACTAATTTCATTAAAAATAGAAGCAATACTTTAACAGAATGAGTGTATAATCGGGAATATGAAACGAAATAATATTACTCACATACTATAGAGTATGGAAGAAAATATTATTTCTACGAATACTGAAAAATATCATATCCCTTACCTCAGAAGAAGACTGGATACTGGAATAGTGAGGTAGCAGTCTTCTCTTCTTCTTTCTCTCTATAGCTTCTCTCTCTATAGCTTTTCTCTCTATAATTGCTCTTGTGAGACTTAGTGAATTGGTGAGAATGAAGGAAGAATGAGCTTCTATTTATAGGAAAATATAGTTTCGATAATTATACGTTTTGAGGCTCGAAATATTACCGTATAATACCTTCATCTTTTCCTTTATTTTTAATTTAGTCCTATAGGTATTATCAAACTTTCACCACCTCCCCTAATAGTACATCATGTGAATCAATAGTTTAATCATGTGAATCAATAGTTCTATACATGTGAAAATATGAATTACAGTATAGTACCTCCATCTATACCTCTATTTTTAACTTAGTCATGCAAGTATTATCAATCATGCACCACCTCCCCTAATAGTACATGAATGTGAATCAATAGTACACACATGTGAACAATTAGTTATAAGCATGTGAATTAATAGCAATTAATTGCTAATTTATCTAATTAATTACCCGATTGGTCTGTATAACTTCCAGACATCAATTATTATCGAAATAAATGTCGATTTCCACTAACACTAATAATCCCAACACAATGGAACTATCAATTTCATCTTTAATTAACACGAACTTATTCATCATTAATATTATAACTCACAATATTTAACAACCATGTCAATTTTAGGAAAGAGGGGGCTTTCCGATAAGGATTTCTCCTTATTGACACGCAATTAGGTGACCAAACCTCTCCTTGACAGAACTTCTAGACATTGTCAATATTGCAAATAATAATATGAATAACTTTGTCGTCTCAATTATTGATTTAATAATATAAAATATTATGCAGATGATACTGTGACAATAATTGAATCAATAATATAAGAGATATGATGCAGCAATTATTATAGCAATAATTGAGTATAAATGAGTGACTTCTCACGTAAGCATCAATAATCAATACTGTGTTACTACTATCTGACCACGAGTATTCTTTGTACTTTTTTATCGAGTAGTTCAACGGTTTAATGGTAAAACTTCCGCCGTTATTTTTATAAAAAGATAATTACATCATTTTCTAACTACGATAATACTTCCGTTTTGGGGTCGACCGATGATTTATTAATAAATCGTCTGAATATTCCTGTTAAAAGCGAATATTCCACGACCAATCAAATATTATATAACCACTTGCTTACTTTGCAAAATTTATAAATATTACCGACAACTATAACATTATATCAAATCCACACCATAATATTCAAAAATATATTTTGAGAAAAATTATTCTTTATTCATAAAAGTTGGGGTCTTACACAGGCTGTCTCTACGATTCTGAACATGACTTCCTTAGCAGGCTACGGCTCCAAGGAAGCTTTACTCGACACACTATGATCCTTCCTCGTCTCTCCTGGCAGTCTACGAACTCCAAGATCTACTATCTTGCCAGACTACGATTCTGCCTCGATAGCTCTCGAATTATCCTTGACTCTCCTGGCAGACTACGATTTCTGGTGCAGTGCTCGATGATCAGACAAGCCTATCTATTACATCGTACGATCAACCTAAAATGCTTGATCTTTCTATGTTTATAGTCCTTGTACATCATTTCTTTTTAAGGACTTTATAAAGCTGTTTTGTTTATGTAGGATCACCCTAACATATTTGATCAATTCATTCTAAGTCCTTGTACATATGTTTCTATAATCTATCAGAGGACTTTACAGCTTTTATTAATGCAAGTATACTTGCATATTAATTCATATATATATCATAATCAAATTATATATAAATAGGAATATCATTCACATGCATATTCATGACACTCCATTCAAAAAGGCAGTTTTAACGTCCATTTGGTGGATTATCAATTTATGAATAGAAGCCAAAGCAATTAAAATTCTTATAGTTGCTAATTTAGTTACTGGTGAGTAAGTGTCAAAATTATCAAAACCTTCTTTTTGAGTAAACCCTTTTGCTACAAGTCTTGCCTTAAATTTATCAATAGACCCATCAGCTTTTAACTTCTTTTTAAACACCCATTTACATCTAATAGGTTTACATCCTCTAGGAAAATTAACTAGTTCCCATGTATGGTTAGACATAATAGAGTCTAGTTCACTATTAATAGCATCCTTCCAAAAATTTGCATCAATTGATTTCATTGTTTCTTCATAAGTTTTAGGGTCATCTTCGGTTATGAAAGCAGTTATAAAATCTAGACCAAAAGTTTTCTCAAAACGTTGCCTTTTACTTCTAGTAGATGCAGGTACAGGTTCTTTATCTTTCCTTTTAAGATGTTCACTAGAAGAAGGATTGCCCTCATCTCTTATTTTCATTGGAAATATATTTTCAAAATTTTTTGCATCTTTTTGTTTCCAAAATTGAATTATTTTGATATTTATTAGTTGCATCTTTGGTTTGTAATATTCATGAAAGGAGATAAATATGAGCAATCAAATTGCAAAAAAAAGCGGAGCGCGTGTAAAATCGAGTTTAAAAATTTACAAACCATATACGGGATCACCCTTTATGCACAATTATTAATTAAGCGAAAAGATAAAGAATAAAATCATACCCTTGAAGATCGAGCTTCCTCGGTACAAGTTCACCTCCAAATCCTTTTAGCGTTCAACTTGAATCCACCGGGTTTGGTTCCTTCCTTTGATCAGCGTTAGCCACCCAAATGTTTGGCCTCTGGGGTGATCCACGAGGAAGAATAAAATTCAAGAAGATGGTGTATTTGGCTCGAACCCTAGTTTTTCTATCTACATAGAAAAGGGCGTACTCTCCAACAAATTGGAATTATGTATTATTTGTTGAAAATCGACAACCCCCCACACCATAATAAAGACTCCTCTTATTTATAGATGTGGGCAACCCACCTTAACAATTAAGGAATTGGGTTTTATTTAATTAATTAAATTCTTTTAATTAATTAAGCTCCCTAATCTTATTAGGGATAATTAATTAAACTCCTTTAACTAATTTTCCTTCCTAATCCAATTAGGAATAAATGAAATACTTATATTAAATTAATTCCTAAACTCTTTTAGAAATTAAAATAATAATAATTGTAATAATATTAATAAGACTCCTCTTATTAATTTATATTTAATATTTCTAAAATATTAAATAATAAATATTAAGCTATTTAATTTATTCTATCACCATAGATTAAATTAAATATACTTAACTTTATATTATTACGATTATGCCATTAACTTCTTAAATAATTATTCTTCCTTTTATGGTGTGACCCTTTAGGTTCTCCGTATTAAGCCGTTTGTGAATAAATCAATTAGAACAATTCTAATCTTATTTAAATAAATAAATTAAACAATTAATTTATTTAAATAAATAATATTTATTCTCTGATAGGGATAAGCCTCCTAGCGATCAGCGACTTTCCGGATAATATAGATTTCAACATTAATCATTAAAGAACCTTTGAGTAAATAGTTCTGCGTCTGATTCAATCCTTCCACCATCTGATGTCCCAATTAAATATAAGGCATGGAATTCTTTGTCAAGTCTTATTTTATTTAATTATATGTATTTCGATCCTTAAATGCACAACTCCAAATAATGCAAATTAGAAACTCCTTTCTAATTTCATTACGCTTTAACCAAGGACTCTTTGGGTTGTCATTTATCGAATCACATAGGACATTTCTCTTCTTTTATTAGAAGTGGTAGATTCTTTATTGATCATACATTATCTCCATATACAACTTATTATACCCAAGCATACCCTTTGATATACCCTAAGGGTCTTAAGGAATAAGTCAAAGTATAACTCATCATACACGAATCTTATGATGATCTCAAGTCAAGGATTACTTGTCTTACTATCACTCTGAGAATTCCTATTGACGAGGCAAATAAAACTCCATTAGGTATTCCTTAGCGAGCCACGTTCGGTGAACTTATTCTCTAATAAGCACCTACATACTTGCTTTAGTGTCTCCACACAAATGATCGTGAGATCAATCATCCTCATCCAATGAGCAAACAACAACGTATGTGTACCCGATCTATCCGGATTCACTAATCCCCGATTTAGTAATCCAATGATTGGGAACTATTTTAGTTTTAAAGCTTTCTAAAATTTAGATCTCATTAGAATGATCATCATCATTATTCTAAAAGCATTGCTTAAAACTATGGGTTTATCACATATTATAAAACGACATCATGTAGATAATTAAAAGCCTTTAATAAATTAATACTTTTTATTAATAAATGAATAAGATTATTACAAAGTATATGCTTTATCATCAAACATGATTGGCTTGTGTGCATACTACTTTCAATCTCCCACTTGCACTAAAGCCCGATCGTCATGGTATCTTATACTCTTCTTCTCTAAAGTGGCGATTATCCTGCTTTGTTGGATAAGCTTTAGTTAATGGATATGTAATGTTGTTCTTGAGAGTCCACTATCTACATAGTGATTTCCCATCTTTCAATGATTCTAATAATCAAATGAAAGTGCCACAACACATGTTTAGATCCAAGATGAGACTTAGGAACTATTCTAGTTACGTAATGAACTTTTAATCCAAACAATCAACTTGCGACTTCATTTATAGCTATATACTTTGTCTTTATCACTAAACCGACAACTCTTTCTTTGTTTGGAACCTTTCGAATTCAACTGCACCCTTTGTTCGAAGTAACGCTTTACCTTAAAGTGGATTTTACGTCATCTTGATGCATGCGAAAAAACTTGAGTGCATTAAGCCCTCTAGTTTTAATTTAGACCCACCATGAATATGATCACATCCTTAGTGCGGTTAAGCACTTTAAGATGTTTTCAGCGACTCATAGTGAACTTCTCCATAATATGGTGATCGACATCGGTCTCGTACATTTCATTGCATACATGATTGTCACTCATGCGACCTCTCTTTTTTCGAGTGCATGGGGACTATTAAGAGATACACTCCATAGCTCATCGACATGAGACATCTCTTGGAGTTTGCCATGCTAAGCGACTTTAGCATCAAATGAATATCGTTCCTTGGGTTAAGTCGAGCATCCTCTTAAATCTATCTATATAGATTTATATCCCCAATTAAGATACTCTTCCCAAATCATTCATGGAGGAATGTTTAAACAACTTTATCTTTCTTGATTGTAGCATTGGTATGTCATTCCTCATCAGTAGTATATCAACATATAATACTAGAAATTTCACGACGCTCCCACTGACCCTTTTGTACACACTAGGTTCATTCTTATTTTTTGATAAAATCAAACTCTTTTGATTGCCTCATCAAAATGAATGTTCCATATTTGATCATCATCTTTCTCACATGTACTACAACTCTTACCTCATCATCATCATCATCTTCTTCTATGATGAATCATCATCATCTATGATGAATCCATACCTCCAGGTATCTTGATACTATTCGATTCTGATTCGTTGTGGTACAATAGGTTATCTACGAGGTTCCTCTTATTTGACTTATAGTGTTTTGTGGTTCTTGAACTCTTCAAGATCTATTATCCTCCCACTAGCCCTTGATGATAAACACCTTTATCTTAGAAGGCGTGTGTTTAATAACAAACACCTTTTGCTAAGTAGGATTATAGAACATATACCTAAACTTACTTTAGGATGTCCCACAAATCGACACTTGTCAAATCTTGTCCCAAACTTATCCTTTGAAACCTTTTCACATAAGTTGGACAACCCTTTCTTTAACATACTTAAGATTAGGAATCCTCCACATCCATAACTTTTATGGAGT
The DNA here is from genome assembly GCA_020205615.1 of Panax quinquefolius. Classification (NCBI taxonomy): domain Eukaryota; kingdom Viridiplantae; phylum Streptophyta; class Magnoliopsida; order Apiales; family Araliaceae; genus Panax; species Panax quinquefolius. The sequence goes on from CM035153.1 coordinate 106,135,855, forward strand.
CTTGGGGCGGGATTTTGAGGTTACCATTTTACGTAGATGTCGACCATTTCTAGGACATTATCCTGAAGGATCTTTGGATGTCGGTAAAATCATTATGGACCGCACCATGTCCAACAAGTGCGATTTTTCATTCGGATACATCAATCAATTATTAAATGTCGGGATGTGTCCATTATGAGAAAACCATTTGAGATGATCTAGAAACTTATTGCACAAGTATTTATTCCTTGATCTAATCAAAGAATCTTAATACTTTGCAATTTGTTTCACTTTTGAATTCTTTGAACCTTTCAAAATAATTCACACTTGTATTCAACAAAATACACACATTCAACTCTTTGAATGATCATCTCCTTTTCTTATACTAATTTGTTCAATATGCAAAATTATTTTTTCATGTAAGTCAGTATACAAAATTTATTAAGTAATATTCGATTCTATACAAAACATTATTATTATAAATAGAACAACAATTGTTCTTAATTATAATACCAAAGATTTCATTGTCCAACAATAAAATGGAAATAATATTTTTAACAAGAAGCTGGAATACAATAACAACTTATTGACTTAATAGATTTGCCGTAGGCATTGCTAAACTATAAGTTTCTATGGCTAATATGCAACCTTTGCTTCATTTTTCCACACATAGGATTACTTATATTTGTTTAGCTTTCTACTTACTGCTTGGTCCTTCATAAATCTATATTTATGATAACCAAAAGTCGGTATCCAATACCCAGTAGAACCTTGACTTAAAGAAAAATTTATTTCAATCATGAACAAAATTGTATTATATAACAAACTTCACTAAGCTTCTTTGGTTAGCCTCTGCAAGATGCTTCTCATGATTTCTTTCCGGTGTCGGGGCTTATTGCGGTGGAAGCAAACTCCTTTCTTTATCCGTGTCGATTTTGTTCTTATTATCCTTTGTTTTGCCTTTCTATTTACCTTCTTTGAATCGTTCTTCTTTTGAGGAAGATCCTTTGGCCCCTACCGATAAGACTTGATCTTTCTTGGTTGGAAAGTGACTCTCAACATTTTTCAACATGTTAAGCAAATCGGCGAAGGCGATATCTAGCTTGTTCATATGAAAAATTCACAACAATTGTGAAAGGAGTCCAGGGAGTGAGTGCAAGATCAAATCTTGGCTCAACTCTCCATCCATGACAAAACTTGTTGTCTAATTGATCAATCAAATTGATTATGTTAAGAACTTTTTATGCATCTATATAGTGCCATTGGCCGTTCTAGATCGGAAGAGCTCCTTAGATGTCGATATCTATCGGTCCTACTTTCCTCACCATCAACTACTTGATGTGCGGGAATATAGTAGGAGCATCCATAGTTTCATCTTGTGGCTGAAGCTCGTTACTCGTGGATCTGAGCATGATGCGTTGAGCCAATGTGCATCATCTTGCCACTTTCTAAAAGTAGCAATCTCTTCCTCGGAGGCATTATGCGCAACCATTGCGAGGATAGGCGTATTAAGGACATAAGATAGCTTTTTCGACTATGAGAACTATTCTCAAATTCCTTAACCAATCCGTTTAATTGATTAGGTTAATTTAGCATCTAATATGCTTCGCGATGATAGTAATTTTAGACATTGTAAAATTACGTAAATGAATTTGTAATTAACAACATTTTAACATACATTCTTTTATTAATTACCAAAATAAATTAGGTCTTGTTTTAAATTGGTATCTCCCTATTTTCTTCAAACTATATTACCCTCACTTATATAGTTAAACAAAATCTAATTAAAGATTTGCTAGTGAGAATAAGGATCCCATTTCAAATGTATATAGCCTTGTGGTGACACAACAAACTATATATAAATAAATAGGTAGAACAACTTTTGTCGATTACATCAACTATCTGACTCCTTTTCTTTTGCCTCTTAGATTATTTTGATCAGTGGTGGTGGCACATCCAGAATCAAAATTATCCAAGTTAAGTCAGACCTAGCACTCCATATATTCAAAAAGAAAAATATCATCCTTGTGGTGACCAACAAAAAACAATATTGTTCAATTTTCTTTATAAGCATCAAATGTGATAAATTAACATCTTAAATACTTAATACTTGCCTTGTGGTGACACAACAAACTCATATTAAATATTTAATACTCTATTAATTTTATCATGCTAGAAAAGCGACGTTCGATATTCAAATATCTTTGAGCAACTAGGACTTAATATAAAAAATTGAGGGGTTTGTTATTAATTTGTCTCATCTTGTTTAGCGGCATTATGCACATATATATATAAAATACGTCGTCATATTAATGAACATCTGAAGCATGTTTGCATAATATATAATATATATATATATATAAGCATACACATATAGAATACTATATTCTACGGATTGATTATGGACTTTTATTCTAGTTTGGTTCACTAGAGCCACCAAGTGAACCAAAAGTCGAAACTCCCAGGGTGCGAAATAATATTTAAATATAACTATTACATTTAAACTTGGGCTCCATTACAAAGCGGGTCTTCAAAGCGCTCCTTGCTCCTTGATCTCTCAATTTTTCAAAATTAATTCTAACTATTCCTATTACAAAACTATTTAAAATAAATAGAAACCTTGATCGTGATCGAGGGAAATGCATAGGAGGAGATAGAATTTACATTAAGAAAAATTAGAGAAGGCGAATCTGTGAGACCCCATTTAATAAAACCCATACATTCATGCATCCAACTAAAATAAAATCCAATCACATTGGTCGATAGTCCATAATCAATCCCATTTATTATCATACACATCACCATATGCATCGATAAATAACATTCATCTTATGAATAATAAACATTTAATATATATATTGATATCATTTAATGGGCAAATTTAGTTAGTATAAAATCTATTTTTGAATCAAAATAAACTCCTTTATTTTAATCCAAATTTAAATCAAAATAAAACTATTTTATTTTAATTTATCCATTTTTGAATAAAATAAACTATTTTATTTTAATCAAAATCTTTAATCAAAATAAACTCCTTTATTTTAATTAATTATGGAATCCAATTCCATATAAAAAAAAAAAATTAAAATAAACTCTTTTATTTTAATTAATTATGGAATCGATTCCATGTAAAAAAAATTAAAATAAACTCTTTTATTTTAATTAATTATGGAATCAATTCCATGTAAAAAAAAATATTAAAGGAAACACGGATTTCTTTCTATTCACAAATAAACTCCTTTATTTTTGAATAATATGAAATCTTATTTCATATTTAAATAAACTCCTTTATTTAAGGAAATATGGATTCTCTTTCTATTCACAAATAAACTCTTTATTTTGAATAATATGAAATCTTATTTCATATTTAAATAAACTCCTTTATTTAAGAAATGGATTCTCTTTCCTATTCACAAATAAACTCTTTTATTTTGAATAATATGAAATCTTATTTCATATCTAAATAAACTCCTTTATTTAAGGAAAAATGGAAATCAATTTAATTCACAAATTAACTCCTTTATTTTAGGAAAAATAAAATCAATTTCAACTCCAATTAATCATGGAATCCAATTCCAACTCTAATTAGTTAGCATGAAATTCTAATTTTAAAATTAAAATAAATCTTTTATTTTAATATTAAAATAAACCTTTTATTTTAAATTAAAATAAACCTTTTTTTATTTTAATTATAAAATTATTAAAATTAAAATAAAACTATATATATATTTATATATATAAAAATATATATATTTATTTTAAAATATAAAATAAACTTTTATTTTAATTATATATAATATATATATATATATATATATATATATATATATATATATATATATATATATATATATATATATATATATATATATATTAATATATATTTATATATATATATTTTTTATATAAATATTTATATATATATTATATATATTTTATTTATTTTTTTTTTTTTTTTATATTTATATTTTATATGATATTATATATTTTTTTTTATTTATATATATTATATATATATATAATTTATATATATATATATATATATTTATATTATGATTTTAAATTTTAAATTAAATGCAATTTTAGGAAAATTTTTTTTTTTTTTTTTTTTTTTTTTTTTTTATATAAATTTTATCTGATTATGCCCAATTAAATTGTTCTAAACACATATCAATATACATATCAAATTAAAACAATTAATAATTAGCATAAAGGTTTGGCTCTGATGCCCTTTATTAGGTTTGTAATATTCATGAAGCATGATCAAATTGCAAAAAATAAGCGAGCGTGTAAAAATCGAGTTTAAAAATTTTACAAACCATATACGGATCACCCTTTATGCATAATTATTAATTAAGCGAAAAGATAAAGAATAAAATCATACCCTTGAAGATCGAGCTTCCTCGGTACAAGTTTCCTCTCAAATCCTTTTCGCGTTCGACTTGAATCCACCGGGTTTGGTTCCTTCCTTTGATCAGCGTTAGCCACCCAAATGTTTGGCCTCTGAGGTGATCCACGAGGAAGAAAAAATTCAAGAAGAAGGGTGTATTGGCTCGAACCCTAGTTTTTCTATCTACATAGAAAAAAAGGCGTACTCTCCAACAAATTGGAATTATTACGTATGTTGTTGAAAAATCAACAACCCCCACCACCCATAATAAGACTCCTCTTATTTATAGATGTGGGCAACCCACCTTAACAATTAAGGAATTGGGTTTTATTTAATTAATTAAATTCTTTTAATTAATTAAGCTCCCTAATCTTATTAGGGATAATTAATTAAACTCCTTTAACTAATTTTCCTTCTAATCCAATTAGGAATAAATGAAATACTTATATTAAATTAATTCCTAAACTCTTTTAGAAATTAAAATAATAATAATTGTAATAATATTAATAAGACTCCTCTTATTAATTTATATTTAATATTTCTAAAATATTAAATAATAAATATTAAGCTATTTAATTTATTCTATCACCATAGATTAAATTAAATATACTTAACATATATTATTACGATTATGCCATTAACTTCTTAAATAATTATTCTTCCTTTTATGGTGTGACCCTTTAGGTTCTCCATATTAAGCAGGTTGTGAATAAATCAATTAGAACAATTCTAATCTTATTTAAATAAATAAATTAAACAATTAATTTATTTAAATAAATAATATTTATTCTGATAGGGATAAGCCTCCTAGCGATCAGCGACTTTCCGGATAATATAGATTTCAACATTAATCATTAAAGAACCTTTGAGTAAATAGTTAAATACAATTCAATCCTTCCACCATATCTGATGTCCCAATTAAATATAAGGCATGGAATTCTTTGTCGAGTCTTATTTTATTTAATTATATGTATTTAGATCCTTAAATGCACAACTCAAATAATGCAAATTAGAAACTCCTTTCTAATTTCATTACGCTTAACAACCAAGGACTCTTTGGGTTGTCATTTATCGAATCACATAGGACATTTCTCTTCTTTTATTAGAAGTGGTAGATTCTTTATTGATCATACATTATCTCCATATACAACTTATTATACCCAAGCATACCCTTTGATATACCTAAGGGTCTTAAGGAATAAGTCAAAGTATAACTCATCATACACGAAGATCTTATGATGATCTCAAGTCAAAGGATTACTTGTCTTACTATCACTCTGAGAATTCCTATTGACGAGCAAATAAAACTCCATTAGGTATTCCTTAGCGAGCCACGTTCGGTGAACTTATTCTCTAATAAGCACCTACATACTTGCTTTAGTGTCTCCACACAAATGATCGTGAGATCAATCATCCTCATCGATGAAGCAAAACAGCGTATGTACCAATCTATCAGGATTCACTAATCCCCGATTTAGTAATCCATGATTGGGAACTATTTTAGTTTTAAGCTTTCTAAAATTTAGATCTCATTAGAATGATCATCATCATTATTCTAAAAGCATTGCTTAAAACTATGGGTTTATCACATATTATAAAAGCGACATCATCATAGATAATTAAAAGCCTTTAATAAATTAATACTTTTTATTAATAAATGAATAAGATTGTTACAAAGTATATGCTTTATCATCAAACATGATTGGCTTGTGTGCATACTATGTGTCTAGTAACCCCCCAGTATCTACTACCCATTCCGTGAAGTTGTCAACAAGGTTTACTTCTGAGACAACAACAACAATAATGTCATCGGATTCAACTAAGTTCGCTTGGGGCTTAGGCTGAGAGTTATTTTTGTTATCTTGCCCCTTGCGAAAGTGACACTTCATAGCAATATGGTCAGGTTTGCCACATACAAAGCAAGGACCTTTAGTGAAAGGTTTCTGAATTTGATTGAAATTATTGAACCTATTATCCTTTTTTCCCATTGATTTTTTATTTTTCCCTTTGTGATTTTTGGACTGATAATTTTGGCTCTTCCATTATGGCTTTTGTTTTACGAGATTAGCTTTGACAGTATGAGTTGGAACTACGTCTCCCCTTTCTTTAGCCCTGTTTTGTTCTTCAATATGGATGTGTGCCACTAATTCTTGCATAGTGAAATCTTTAGTTTCACGTTTAAGGTTCATCTTATAATCTTTCCACGAGGGTGGTAATTTTTCGATAAGTACAGTAACTTGAAAATTCTCACATATTTTCATTCCTTCCATAATAACTTCCCCACAATTGTTTGGTATGTATGAACATGATCTATTACTGATTTTCCATCTTGCATCTTAAAATCTAAAAATTTCCCCGCAACATATTTCTTAAGACTAGAGTTTTCAACAACATATTTAGCTTTTAAAGCTTCCCAAATCTTCTTAGCACTTTTGTACGGATAATAAATCTCAAACAGCGAATTAGATAAATAGTGCAACAAATATCTACGACACGTATGATTATCCTTAACATAATCCCTTTTATCAGCATCCGATTTTTCAACAGTTTCAGCAGTAGGAGTAACATCATTAACAGAAGCAACAATAACAAGAGCATCCATATATAACACATATTCCAAATTCATGGTTTCCAAATAAAACAGTATATCTTCAAACCATCTCTTAAAATTCATACCATCAAAGCGTTCAATCTTAGAAAGGTCTTAGGCAGTTTTCATCTTGTTAATAAACCGAAAATTGCTTTTTAGATTGTTGGAAAATTAACGATACTTGATGACCGATGCTTGATGCGGTGCGAGAGCGATTAACAAGAAGAAACAAAAAATAAAATTGGAACAACTTAGCTTGTATATGATAGAAACCGAGGCGTAGCGAAGCTACTGTCCTAAAAAGCGATTTCGCCCCCACTGATAGCAATTACAGGTACAAATGGGTTGCCGACGATCAGTCTCTAGGATTCAACGGTGAAGTCTCCGATTGTGTTTACTCACAGAAGGAGACTTTGGACTTGTCTATATGGATTGCCCAATTAACAAAATTTATATACACACACACGGAAGAAAGAACAGATTATTGTATATGTATAGTGGAAGAACAGAATAAATTGTGTCTTTCTCTGCAGAGCAAAACTGGTATTTATAAGGAGAAGAAGAAGAATGTGAACGTTTAGAAGTAAATAGCATGAACGTTGGGGAAAATAACGTAAGAACGTTGGAGAATTAACGAGGCAACGTTCCAGCTAGCCCTCCTGCACGGGCGTAATGCGCGCACACACGCATTAAGGTTTTCTAACCAAAAGTCTAAGAACCAAGCTTGGCCAAGCCGAATTTCTTAGCCGTTCTCATGTGCGCGAGCCCACTTTATTTCCTCAACCAAGTTATTAAACCCAAGCCAACAAGTACTAATATACACAAAAAATGTTTCCAAAATAGACAATATGGAACTATTGAAAAACTATGAATTTTGGAGCATATAGAAATTCATATTTATTTACAGAGGAACATATACGGCAAACCAATTAAATGTAAATCTAACAATTTATAGATTAAGAGGTTGCTAGAGGAAGAGTATCGCATTGCGCGACCACTTCAGGCCATTTTCACACGACCAAAAAATATGGTTTGTTAAAATATGGCATATAAGACACAACAACTTCACTTTTATATGGAAACAAAAACAGTAACTTTACCTTTCTGCTTTTGCTTACCCTATCCACTTTCCTTCTTTTGTCGTTTTGTTTTTTCTGGATACGAGAAAATCAGTTAGGACAAATGAACTTGTTAAAATCAGGAAGACATAATAAAAATATAAATACCACTAAAGTAATTTGCCGGTAAAAAGGAGTAATTATCTGCCTTTAATGTGCTTATGTTCTCCTGAAATCCATGTTTGCCTTCATATATAAAACATGGTTACACTGCTTAAGTCCTACTCCCATAGGTCAAACTAAGTCACACTTTGTCAACCTATAATTTTAATGATGGTAAAACCCGGGTGGCGGGTGTGCAATGGGCCAACCACCGGATGTAATCAACACAAACCACGCAAACCGGGAATAACAAATTAACCCAACATAAAATGCTTGTGAAGCTGAAAAAAGATCAGAGGGGCAGAAAAACACATCATGGACATCAAGAATTCAAATACCAGTCAATAGATGAGGAAGTATTCATTTGAAACCTAAATTTATAAAAGTATTTATGTAGGGCAAGACTAGAAGAAAGTGAAAATGGAATACTTGTGTATACGTTTCTCCATTTTTCTCAGAAAAACATCAGCTCATTTCTAAAAGACTTTACCTGACAGCTCTCAATTAACTTTGCCAATATTTATCCCAGTGCACATCTACCACCCTATATATAAAATAAAACAAAAGACCTTGTCTTTACTTAATACAGAAGCTCATTTATGACCTGATGAACAAATAAATTAACTTGGGCCATCAACAGGCCAACACTACATCGCAGTCATTTAATATATATATATATATATATATATATATATATATATATATATATATATATGTGTGTGTGTGTGTGTATAAATGTATATATGTATGTATAATAAATTCCTTATACTTCTAAACTACGTATTTACCACCGACACCAAGATTACTATGGCATGTATTACTAAACATGGACATGGATACAATACGTCACACCAACATGGAAATTCTATGACATAGTAGTCTACATATAAATCCAGGAAACATTGACAGGCAGCTATTTTTTTTATATATATACACACATATATATGGGAATGATTCATAGCAAACATTGGATATGAAGCACTATCCATACTACGCATACCCAGTTCTCCAATAAAAGATCGAATGATTCAAGATAAACCTCGTCTGCAGTTTAATTATGAGGATGACAAAAACTATACTGCATACTTGGGCTCGCTATAGAAATTGTCAAAATTCCCCCGTATTAAAATTCTCATGTCCACAAACTATAATGTAGATGGTGGAATATTTGTAAATAGTATCGTCTGCATTATAGTTTTGTAGACATCACGATATGGGTTTTAACTTTTTTGGAGTTCTTTACATGTGTTTCGGTATGACTTGTGTTCTTTAATTCTGTGATTGTTTAGGTATCTAAATGGCATTGATGACGTCGTTAGATGAGAATATTGTCATTAACTTTCACATTCCAAAATGTTATCTTAAATTGATATTCCTAAAGTAACTTGAAGAAATGGAGAACACAAACTCAATGAGTGTTTTACATTTTCTGTTTAATTCTTATCTTTCAAAGTATAGTTAGTGGTCGGCAGATATTTCTTTTTATATACGCTAAATCACAAAAAAAAATATATGTTTTGTTAAAATTCCCTTCGCAAAGTATATTGCAAACACATAATTTATAAAAGCCCTCATCCCCAATATAATTTGTGGATGGTAGAATTTCTAAATTGGGGGTAATTTTGTCAATTTCTATGGTAAGGTACATGCGCGAGGGGAAAGATTTGAACCCAAAACATTTCATACCCGGAGCTCTGAGATACCATGTTAAGTAACCAACTCATCTCAAAGTTTAAACTCTAAAAAAGAGGCATCAACAATGTATATCATGTTAATATATAGAATGACATAGCTATGGCAACCACAACTAATTGGCTTGTGGCCCAATACATTTCCTTAATGACAACTTCATCTATTCATTAATTACATTGATGACAATTTTGTGATTTTTGTCATTTCACTATTTTATTACTCAAAAAGCTATGTCATTTTGTTTTAACCATGCATATATATGTATATATGTGTGTTTATGCACAATACTTTATTTTCTAACATAAGCATTATTACCATTTGTTGAAACTTACCTGTTTTACTAGGGATATCATATAATAATTATATATTACTATACTATGATTCATATGTGTGTGTATATATATATATATATATATATATATATATATATATATATATATATATATATGTGTGTGTGTGTGTGTGTGTGTGTGTGTGTGTGTGTTTGCTATGAATCAACAATACGAACACAGATGCGACATGGGACATGTATTTCCCAAAAATGGGATAAAATATGTTGAGGATATATTTATTTTTTGATAAATATTTAATAAATATAAAATTTTCTATACAATAAATAAATCTAATATTTACTATAAATTTATCAAACAAATATTCACAAACAATTTCTATAGACATGTTCACCACATTATATATTAAAGAAAATATTATCAGATATAGTATAATAGTACTGCTATATCAAAAACTTACAAGGTAATATCACTAGATGTAGTTGTTATTAATAGTATTTGTTGTTAGTTTTCTTCAATATATTTGCTTTAATTCTTTATCTTAAAGCTTTTAATCTTGAGACCAATAAAATAAATACATCACAACTATATAAATTAATAATAATTTGTTTTTTCCTTATTTAGTTGTGTCTCATCCGTGTCCAACCGTGTTCTAGCAATGTCAACATCTAAAAATTTAAAATAAAATTAATTATGCTTGCGTGTCGTGGATGAGTACAAGGCGTATTCAGGCGTGCATGTATCCGTGCATGTATCCGAGACGACCCCGACACGGACTCGGAGGTTCTGGAAGGTGTCTGTGCTTTATAGTGTGTGTACATACAAGCACGTGTGTATTATGATATGAAATGCAATATGTAAATAAAAATATATACATGTAAATATATGTACATGTTCTCTCTCTCTTTATATATATATATATATATATATATATATATATATATAGGAGCCTTTCCATATATTTGGTTCTTATATGGATGTATCTTATCTTATACCCCCTTTTTGGATAGTTGATAAACTTATTGGAAGGTGAGATTGAAACATAAATATACCCAGTAGTAACAACTTGTCTTAAACTTTTATTTTAATATGAGGACCCCACCATAGTCGACATATTTGTCGGTTTGTTTAACTAAAAGCAATTTTAATATTAAATATCATCGGATAAATTACGACATATAAACTTGTAAAAAAAAAAAAATAATAATTACCAACCCAAGACAACCTCTTACGACATTATTTTATAACCTTTAAAACTAAACAAATGTTATTTAAAAGGTTATTTGTAGCTCGAATACAAATGTTTTATAAACAAATGTTATTTTATAACCTTTTAAACTTTTTATAACAAATAAAGAATATAAAATATTTTATAAAAACAAATATTTTATAAAAATATTTGTTTTATAAAATATTTTATAAAAATATTTGTTATAAAAACATTTGTTATAAAATATTTGTTTTATAAAATATTTTATAATAACATTTGTTTTAAAACATTTGTTATAAATTATTTTTATAAAAACATTTGTTATAAATTATTTTTATAAAAACATTTGTTATAAAATATTTTATAAAAACATTTGTTATAAAATATTTTATAATAACATTTGTTATAAAATATTTGTTTTTATAAAATATTTTATAAAAACATTTGTTATAAAACATTTTATTATAAATTATTTTTATAAAAACATTTGTTATAAAAATATTTGTTATAAAATATTTTATAATAACATTTATTATAAAATATTTGTTTTTATAAAATATTTTATAAAAACATTTGTTATAAAACATTTGTTATAAAATATTTTATAAAATATTTATTTTTATAAAATATTTTATATTCTTTATTTGTTATAAAAAGTTTAAAAGGTTATAAAATAACATTTGTTTATAAAACATTTGTATCGAGCTACAAATAACCTTTTTAATAACATTTGTTTAGTTTTAAAGGTTATAAAATAATAAGCTAAGTAAGAGGTTGTGCTTAGGGTTGGTAATTTTTTTTTTTTTTTTTTTATATGGCTTGAAGATAATTTGTTTGCCGTTAGATTATTTAATATTAAAAATTCATTTTAGTTAAACAAACCGACAACATGTTGACTATGGTGGGGTCCTCATATTAAAATAAAAGCTTGCATGATAAGTTGTTACTACCGGGTATATTTATGTTTCAATCTCACCTTCCAATAAGTTTATCAACTATCCAAAAAGGGGTGTTAAGATAATACCTATAGCAACCTAATTCTATGGAAGGCTCCATATATATATATATATAAGACCCCAACTTTTTATAAATAAAATTGAATTTTCTCTAATTATTATTTTGAATAATAAGGTGTTAATTTGATATAATACTTTCGTTATGGGTGAAATGTGCAAATTTTACAAAATAAGCAAGTGGTTATAAAATATTCATTGTTGTGCTTGGGGAATATTCGTTTGGTCGTGGAATATTCTTGTTGTTTGGGATATATTAAATGCGATGGCTTGACCATTTAGTGGGCCCCATAACTAAAAAACGGTTTGGGATGAAGGAAAACGATAAGTTTGAGTTTTACAAATAACTTGGCGTAGTTATTCACAGATTCACCTTTGTTGGAATACCCTGGTTAAAATACGATAATATCGTGGTTGCAAGAAGCGACACCTGTGATGTATTACAGTATTTTTGAAATTATTGATTCTTACGTGAAGAAGAACTACTCAATAATTATTACAATAATTCTTGCTTCAATATTTTATTTTATTAATTCAATAATTGCTACGTTGATATTTTATATTATTGTTGTTTTAATAATTGTCACTGCACAGTATTTTCTATTATCAGATCAATAAATCATATTATTTGAATAATATTATTAGATAGCATTATTAGCAATATCTCTTAGAAAGTTCTGTCTATGAAAGGGATTTGGTCACCTAATTGCGTGCCAGTAAGGATAAATCCTTATCGGAAAGCCCCCTCTTTCCTGGGAACGACCTGGTTGTCATAATTGTGATTCTGTAATATTATTTGTGAATAATTAATTATTAATTTATATGATAAAGAAATATTTATTTTTATGTGAATATAAATGAAAGAGTTAATGCTGAGGTGTTTTATCAGTATTTTGTCGGAATTGAGGTATTAAAAATCGTCCGTATGTGGATTTCGGGCATTTTCTGTTTGGAATTTGGAGAAACTTTCTTCTATAAAGGTGTAGAGAATTAAATTTCCTATGAAATGGATATAAAATTCGTATTTTGGGATAAAATAGTTATTTATTATGAATTATTGAAGTTTCTGATTATTGTTTAAATTTAAAACATTTTGGAAATTTTCAAGAATGGGTGGGCCCCACTTTTGGTTGGTGAGAAATGTGCTGAAATTTTATTTCAAAAGTGGTGGGCGTGAATAGTAACAGGTAAAGCCATCAGGTAGCAGGTTAGTCTGCTTTGGCGTTCTAGCATTTTCCTATAAATAGGGTGCTTAGTTAGAATTGAAAATCACACCAGAATCATAAGCTTTCTCTCTCTATATTATTGAGCGTATTTTTGTGAGTATTTAGATACTTTGAGAGTTGTTATTCAGTGTAAGTTCCTTCAGCGTTATATCCGATATTTTAGCCAGAAATACTATTCTTTTGAGGTAAGGGATGTTATTTTCTTCATAAATGATGTTTTTCTTTCAATATCATTATGTCGAAATATTGGTATGAATTTTATTATGAAATTTTTACCTTTTCATATCGAGATTACTATTCACGTATACGGAAATATTCACGTATACGATACTATTTATGAATACGGTACTATTCACGAGTACTATTCACGAAGTATGATTTTTCTTGTGGAATTTCTATATTTTCGTGTCGGGGTTACTATCCACGTATATGACACTATTCACGTCACGAATACGACACTATTCACAGAAAAATAAAATTTTCTCTTCTTTGTCCAAGATTTATATTATGGTTACTATATTTGATTGTATCCATGTTTTGATCTTCATTCTTGAATTTTAATCAGCTATGGTTTATTATGGAGTATTTTTAAACTTGGATAAACTGAAGTACGAGATCTTTTATCTCACTGGATTCGTTTTCTTTAAACTATTTTCATCATCCTCAGTCCTAAATGATGATATAATTGAATATATTTGGCCTGTAGTGCAAAGATGAATGATTACCTGATGAATATCTTTGGCCCGTAGTGCAAAGATGAACAGGTGTTGAGATGAACATGACCAACTGGTGATATAAATGAATATCTTTGGCCCGTAGTACAAAGATGAATATTTGATTCAAGATGTATATTGATTGATGTTACAGGGATAAAATATTGATGATGGACTTTTAAATTCATAGATGATAGTAGATTTCATTCTCTACTTAAAATCTTCTAATAAATTGTTATTTCCGTTGCGAATATTGATCTAAAACTGGTTGTCCATTATATTTTATCTGATTTATTGAAGGCTAACGATAATTTGTTCTACATTATCTTAGTCATAATATTCTTTACTGGCCTAGTTGAGCTCACTCTTTTCCTTTTTATTCCATTTTTCTTCTCAGGAGGCGAGAATATAGCGGGAACTAGTCGAGGTACGGAGTGATGTTTCTAGACAGTTGTTTTAGCAGTCCTCACTATTTTGTAAAATAGTGTATCAATAATTGTAATGAAGACTTATTTGAGTGTAGATATTGTTTAGAAGACAATATTTGTATTTAAACTCACAGTATATGTGTTGTATTTTGCACGACAATTGTAATAATGAAGTTGTAGTTATTTTCTGTACCATGTATTTGGCAACTCAGAATAGGTGGTGTATACCTATTTTGGGGGTGTCACATATATATTAAATGACAACATCTCTCTCACTCCCACGCAGTCTCATTTAGCATTATTTTCCTTATCATGTTTTTGTTAAAGTAAATTTTGTGTCATTACCTTTGCATCTTTTTGTTATGACAAATTCTTAACATTTTGTTTTACTTATCAATAAAATACATATTAACATTTGTTACACCATAATATATTTTGGAAAATCCAAACTTAAGATTTTGTAGAAATTGGACTATAATAACTAAATGACATTTTATGCTTGAACCATGACTTTTAATTTGACAAAGATATCCAAGGATCATGTCTTTTGTTTATGATTTTATACTTCAGTTCAAGCTAGGCAAAGTTGTAGGACCAGGAGTGAGAACTATTAATTAATGTTGGTAGTCTATGATAATCAAAATCTTACTTTTAGATTAACAATATGGATACACTGAAAGCATGTTGGAACAGAGAGCTCCATTTCTACAGTATGTATTTAACATTTTTAATTCCATTATATTTAACATTATATTTAATATTTTTAATTCTATTATATTTAATTTTATGAAATGTAAGTAAGTTGATAACTATATTTATTGAATTAGGGAAGCATTGAAGGAGCGTATATTAATTATATTGTGAAATGTTTAGCTGTTGGGCAGAAGCACTCTACGTTCGTTTGATGTAAGTTACTCTATGATCGTAGTGAGGGTGCTGGTGTAAAAGTATTCTACGATCTATCACTCTACAATCGTTTAAAAAAAGAGAACTCTACGGTCGTTGGGTCGGCTTAAAAATTCAAAGTCGGGGTGCTAAAGCATATCAGTTTAAGTTTGTTACGGAAACTAAGTTTGGTAAGGTTTCAGAAGAGACCATATAAATACTTTCTTTTGGCTGGTAAGGGAGTAGAGAGAAATTAATTATTAAGGTTTGATTATTAAAGTATGTCGAGCTAGGTTTTCTAATTCAGTTCAAGGGGATTTTGAACCTTAACTACAATTGATGGTTAAATCAAATTAGTAACATTATTTTTTCCTTCTCGTATGAAATTTATTTGTGATAATTTGTTTTAATTGTTGAGTGATAATTGGTTTGATGGATTTAATTAAGGCCGATTAGATTGATCAAATTATTATTAATTGCTAGATTTTGGGATTATATTACGTAATTGATATTGTTCCTAATCAATCATAGTAAATAGTAATAGATGATTGTGGATAAGATTTTGTTTATTGCTATGATTATCATAAGTTAAGTTAAACAGTCCAAACTTGAGTGATTGTTGCTTAGAATAATATTTCGTTATATTAAATTTAGAAAATATGTTTTAAATTGTATACCGGTTAGAATCTAATGAAAGTGAGGAATTAAGGGGAATTTCGGGTAGCAAAGTTTATTGTTACCTAAGGTTATTAGTTTCATTAAAGGGTAGAATAATGTTACGATTGATTGTTCCATCAACTATGAGGGTAAGATTAAACTGAAGAACTGAAATTTTAATTCATTGATTTCTATTATTAATTCAGTTTTATTTTAACTAATCATAATTAGAATTCCATACCCCAATTATTGTTTTGTTAGAATTTCAGTTTAGAATTGGTTATATATAATAGGAAAAAGCAAGTCGTGCATACTCTCTATGGGATCGACCCTTACTTATCTAGCTACTGTGATTAATTTCTTTTCATTGTGTTTATAAGTAAGGTTTTATTTTTGGAGTGTTAACAACGCGCTTCCAATGTAGGTTAGGAATGAAAAGTTTGGGTTCCCGCCTACAGAAATGGGTTGGGTTTGAAGAGGACATAGACACTCAATCAAGTAACTTTAGGGGAGAGAGCAGGCAAGAATGATTGTAAGAAGTAATAGTGTAATACTAAAGAGTTCTCAAGTCTCCAAAATATCCTCTATCCTATATCAAATGAGGTAGTATTCACAGAAGTTGGGAGCACCCCTAGGTCACTTGCCTAGCGGGCGCCATTGTCTTGACAAATCTAGACCGAGAGGTTTGGCCTAAAAAGAAATCACTCCACTCGGTTTTCTTTGTATCTCTAGCCACCAGTTCAATTCTGCAATCCCATACTGAGCCTTGCGAGTCATTAACAACCCTCTCGCCACTGGGCCTCTTAGTTAAGTCTTCTCCATCAACTGACCCTTCTTAGAAGGTCCTTCTAGGTAGCATATAGCACCTTCCCGAGCAGGTTTTCATCCTTTTTGAGCCCTTCCAAGATGTTTAATCCCCTCCTCGGTCCCAACTGTCTGGTGACACATGTCACTTCATCATTGGCCATGTTATCTCAATGTTAACCTTCTCAAGTCGAGTATTGTCCGACATGGGTGGGACTCTTAGGACGAGACCCACACACTGTAATTTTTCTTAGGTTTTTATGATTGGAACACATGCTAATCTAATAAGAGAACTATAGATTATATGTTCTTCAGTCAAATAAAAATTTATCGAATGGAAATGAAACGATCAATTGTATGTTTTAAACCAGACTTTAAAAAACTATGGTGCATTTGTTTAGAGGGAAAGAAAATCCTATAATTGGCATTTACGTGCCTGGATGAGTATGAGTAAAGTTATTTTTTTGGATAGCAAGGTACATATGGAAAAATAGGCATCACATATTCCCATTATAATGTCTAGACACATTTAGCAACATGCTTCTAGACATGATATTGATATCTAGTTCGTATTCTTGAATTTGGTTTAGTTATATGTATAAACATAATATTAACCAACTATACTAAACCTTTAGAAGTTCCCTTGAACTCCATTCATTATATTTTCACTTGTTCGGGCAGTGATGGTAGCATTGATAGTCACGGTGCTTATTATATTTGATGGTAGCATGGGGTGGTGTAATGGTTGTGTGGCGGCTTCCACAACAGTGATGGTCTATTGGTCTTGACAATTGTCCCGCCTATATTGTCACCATAGTAGCAGTGGTGGTTTGTCACCATAGTAGCGGTGGTGGTGCCATACTAGAAGTAGCATGACAATATGAAGTTAAGTTGGGGTTTCATTTATATTTTGTTTATCCAATTATAGTACACTCCGTAAAATGGCATCTAAAGCCCACCCCTGGTTATGAGTTTGAGATTTAAACATATAAAAGTTATATAAAATCTATGGTAAAGATATTTCCCGACTAACATTCTGCAGTTGGTTGTTTGATGTATGCGATGGTTTGTACAAGACCCGATTTGGCACATGCAGTCAACTCAATGAGAAAATCCATGCCTAATCCGGTAGGGAGCACTGAAAAGCTGTTAAGTGGGTGTTCAGATATCTGAGAGGAACGACAACTCATGGGATTATGTTTGCGAAGTAACATACTCAGATTTCAGTTGTAGGGTATGTGGATACGAATTATGCTGGAAGGTTGGATGATTTGAGATCTATAACAGGGTATGTGTTTACATTAGCAGATGGACCGATTTATTGGAGATCCATGGTACAATCTCTAGTAGCTCTATCTACTACTGAATCTGTGTACATGGCATTGGTTGAGACTGGCAAGGATTGATTGTGGTTGAAGGGTTTTGTGAATGAACTGGGCATAGATCAAGGTGGAGTACAACTGTATTGTGATAGTCAGAGCGCCATTTACTTGGCAAAGCATCAGGTGTATCACGCAAGGACCAAGCATATTAGCGTAAGGTTTCACAAGGTGAAGGAGCTTATAGCTATTGGGAATGTGATATTGGAAAAGGTGCACACTTCTGAAAATGCAGCTGACATGTTGACAAAGACTGTGACCGCGGACAAGTTCAAGCATTGCTTGGATATCTTCAAATGTTAGTTTGGAGGATTAACCCCGAGACCGGATATGACACGTGACTTATCGTCTGAATGGACGAGGTTATTCGTCAAGGTGGAGATTTGTTGGAACTTGTGACTCATAACATAGAAGCCACTGGGAAAGGAAAGTCGGTCGTCGCTTACTCAGCTCTGCTTTCGGTCGTGGTGGTAGCAGGCGCTATTGGGTGAAGACTTGTAGTGGCCTTGCGACTGCAGATCTTGGAGGAATCATTTGCCTGTGTAGCGCGAGGTCGCCATGTTATTACTGTGAGTATTGGGTGAAGGCGTATGGGCCAATGAACAAAGATTTTCTGGGTTGTTATTTGGAAAGGTCATTATGGGTAATTGAACAAAATATGAAGTAGGGTTAGAATATGATTAGTAGGTATATATATTATTTATTGTAAAGCCCTATGTAACCAAGGAATCATCAATAAACAACAAGCCGCCTGTGGAGTACCCAAATTGGGGAACCATGTAAATCCCTTGTGTTATTGTTAATTCTCTATTGTTAGTGTGCGTGTGTGTGATCCTATATTCTAACAATATCCATTCTAACAGATATCTAAAGGGGTATTTCAGACTTTTTCTTTCTTTATCTTCTCCAACGTTATTACAGAGTCATTCAGTAGCATATAAATGTTCGATCTTAAAAAATCGATCAAGAAAATCAAGAAAAATTAGGGCTCATGGATCGAAACTGCTGGTGCATGAAGAAATCAGTGATGAAGACAGCTTAGAGAAGCTCAAACAATGTCGGTAGAAGATTCTTTGGTTGTCCAGATTGGTGTGGAGATGGGCATGGTGGTTGTAATTATTTCGCTAGGGCTGATCCTCCAATGTATGAGCGTTCAAGGGAAGTAATACTTTGATTAATAAGAAGATTAGAGAATTTGGATACTAAAATCAAAGCTGTGAAAGATGAACTTGAACAGTACAGAATTAGGGCAAGGTTTGCAAAGGGTCTGTTGACTGCAACTTGGATTGTAATTTTTTATTTTATGTTTATCTCGTCTAAGGATGAACCACCCCTCCAGACTTGAAAACACGCAACTTGGGTTCTACTGAGCAACTTGACTAAGTATGTATTGGTAGTAGTCTGACAAAATATGGCACCTTTTGTGTGCAATTACTGAGAATGAAATTTATTTTGATTGTAATTTCTAGCAATATAGTGGTAGAAATTAGGACACTTATGGAATGTAATTGTTGGGCATCTTTTATGGGTAATTTATTGGTTGTAATGTATGGGAAATTTCTTTGAATGAACATGTTGTAAACCAAGATGGTTGAATGAAATTTATTGGTTGTAATCAATTGCTGCAATTTCTTGTTTATGGTTGGTGTGCAATTTATGATACCTGCACACTAACAGAGTATAGCATAACACCTTTGCACCTTTGTACATTGGCTCACAAATGCACATCACCTGCATTAATGCACAAAACAGACAAATTCAAACAACAAACTGCAATTGCCCACTTGTGACACCCCCAAAATAGGTCCAATCCATCCAACCTATTCTGAGTCGCCAATTACATGGTACAGAAAACAACTACAACTTTATTACTACAATTGTCGTGGCAAAATACAACAATATGTTGTGAGTTTTGATACAAATATATATCTGACTGTGACTCATGTCCCAACTATGGATGACAGACTCTCACAAAGTGATACCTTACATAAAGGTACAATCTAGAACTATTTTAGAAATTAAAATCTTTAGGAAGTGCTCAAGGAAACCTTCAGCATATAGAGGCCATGAATCTAAGTTATGATAGATATCATATGTCCAGAAGAATTATCCTTGGTTGATCCAATAGACCCCCAAAGAAAAACAAGAAGATTACTATCATGTTCCTTCCAATGGTGAGTCTTCTCTTGACATATAACTATCTCCACCATCCGCAATTGAACATTATGTTTCAACCCAACTCCAAGATCATATAGGTAGTGCTTTCGTAGATATACTAGTGTTGTTCACCAAAATCAATTATTAAGTCTTATACCAAATCTTTGGTCCTCAATTTTATATTAAACAAACTTTGATAGTCTGGACCAAATTCCCTGATTTTTCTTTCGCATTCAATGAAAACTAAATTAACAATTAAAGTAAAGTATCGTTCCCAAGGAATTATTTAATAAAATTACCAAAATTCAAAAAAATTTTATTTTAAACAATCTCAAATCGATTTTTAATGAAAATAAATTAAACAATTAAAAGATTAATAAAAGAAAGCAAATAAACAAAACTAAGATTTGAATGAATTCGGTAAATAAGGATTAAGACTTATCCCCAATTATGAACTCTAAATCAATTATCCAATTATCCCAATATTTATGCCTACTAAATTGTTAATAGGAATTCTCAAATGCCAAAAGTCCTTTTCCAAGTGATCAATTGCCTTCTATTTAATCCAGTTAATCTTGCTATATTCCTATGCAAAACAATTGAATTAAACTCTTTTCAATCCCATTCCTTATGTGTTACATGCGGTGAACAGATATTTCCATTCAATTCACAAACCTAATTATTCACTTTACAAATAACTAAGTCACATGATATCATGCCCGTTCTAACCCTAGAATTCCTCTTTCAATTCCTTCTAGAGTAACAAGGTAATTCTTGATCGGATAATTAATCAATAAGCATAAGGCAGATAAACAACTCACTTTGACACAAATAATTGGAATAAATCAAATAACTAATTTATAGCCATAAAAGGTTCAATTGAAATCTTAATAAAAGAGTTAGTTCATAATTAATGAATTAAAACCAAGAATCCACAATTGAATAGACATTAAAAGATAAAAGTATGATAAGAGAAGAGAATAGAATCATTGTCGACCGTCGATGCTCCCTCTTGCTCTTGCTCTTGATCTTCAGTGTTCTTCAATTTGCTTCAATCTTCAATGGCTAATTAAGAACTAGGGTTTATATTCTAATCTAATGGAGTGTTTTATCTAAGCTAATCTATGTATTCTCTCTTTATTTTATGCCTTACATCATGTATTTATAGGTTACAAGTCCAATTTTTTGCTTAGGAACAAACTCAATCCAATTTGGAGTCAAAAAGGTGTCAAAATTAGCCCCAAAACGCGTCCAGGCTGCCAAGCCCTTCCCCAGTGCCCCAACGCTGGGCACGGTGCTGGAAAACTTCCCATTAGCGCCCCGGCGCTGAAAATAAGCCTGAAATGGATGCCCCGGCGCTGGCCCAATTTTTAGAAATTTTCTGCTCCGACGTCTTTTGGGAAAATAGCCATAACTTCTTCGTCTGAACTCCGATTTCAATGATTCAAGATGTTCCGGAAAGAGGAGACATAGATCTACAACTTTCATTCTTTAAGGATTTCGAAATAAGGTCCGGAAAAATACTAAAATTGGCTCTGAAGTGACTGTTGTGTAAATGGCAAGCCGAAAACGCGAATCTAGCCACCCCGAACGTCAATCCAAGTAACTTTTGTCCCAATTCCTACAAAACAACATAAAACATACATGAATAGACACAAACACTTAAAATCAACCAAAAGATTAAGCTCAAATGCACTCAATTATGAGTATAAAACTCACTCATCAAATACCCCCAAACTTAAACATTTGCTTGTCCTCAAGCAAAAACAAAAGAACTAAAATAAACAAACTAACTCAACTATACATGAATGCATATTCATGATCTACTTTCTAATATACCTACGAACCCAGATGTAAATCGATTATGATATATAGCAACAGACCTCAAAGATACCACGGATACTCAAACAATATATCGATCAAGTCAAAATCCATAACTTTCAACCAATTAGTCAATCCAAACCGATGTCATCACCCATGTTGTTGTGCGTGTGTGCTTGTTAACCATTCTAACCAACCACAGTTCAAAATAATCACATAACAAACTTCTTAGAAGGAAAATTTGAGTTCAATTCAATTACTTTTGTGAACATGACAACTCGATTAAAACTAAGCATTTACCTAGTCTTAGGGTAAATCTGAGTTTTATTTATACTCTTATTCAACCACGAGGGCATTTTGCTCTTTCTCGTGTTTTATTCATTTTTTTTTCTCATGGTTGTGCAATGTCTTATTCCTTAGGCTTTTCGGTGCTACCTTAACGAGCTTTAGACCAACGACTCCCAAACCATTAAGACCTTAGGTATTAGGTGTAAAAACAATCCCCTGGCTTACTTACTTACTCAAGTAACAAAGGCCACAAAACTAGACAAGCATGCCACGGTGTTTATTCTCTTTTTTTTTTTTTTCTATATTTTTTTCTATTTTTTTTTTTCTTTTTCATCATTTCTTTTTTTTTTTTTTTTTTTGATATATATATATATAATTTCCCCAAACTTTACGAAGCTTTTACGTCATTCCACCTTTCTTTGCCAATTCACTAATTTCCTTAAATTTTAACCAAGATTTTCCCTCAAAACAAATTATGAAACCCTTGAACCAAGTGGATTCAAAGCAGTTAAACTTTAAGTGCTAACCTTACATAAGTTTAAGACAGACTCAGATTATCATCATGATTAAAATTAGAACTCATCATCAATTATCAACACTTTATTCGAGTTAACATGCAAAACCAATCTTATCATAAAGTAGAGCTAAGACCACACTAACCGATCACACAGTTCATGCAAAAATAAAAAAAATGCAATTATACTACATGAACACATACTAATGCAACACATATATGAATATGCAAATAACTACCATGTATTATATATGACCTAAAAAAAAACAATGCTAACACATAAAAAAAAATGAACTACTATGAAGATAACTAACTATATGCAATACGACACTAAAATGCTCAAACTTAAACTAGACATTGTCCTCAATGACTAAAATAGAAAAAATAAAGCGAGAGGACTTCCCTGAAAATATAGCAATCTTCCTCCTTGTCCGCTAAGTTTGGAGAATATGCTAGGCACATGGAACAAATTGGGCACCACACTTGAATTTGACTTGAATAACCTGTAAAACCATGATAGAAGCAATTTTATTAAATCCTAAAAAAATGCAAATTCAAAACTGCTAATATAAAACCTAATAAAAACTAAAAATAAAAATTAAACTTGGGTTGCCTCCCAATAAGCGCTTGTTTTATAGTCTCAGCCTGACTTCTTCAATTCTCTATCCAATTCCCCTACGAAAATTGAGGAATCCTCCATCCATCAGTAATAATGTCTCTCTTGGGAGGTTCCCATTAGTAATGACCCTAGAATTAAAGTCACCTAGCATGCTCTTTGTAGATAGGTTCCCTATTAAGAACGTCCAACAACTAGGTGTTTCCTCCATTATGTCGATGATCGAGTTAGGGCATTGAAGCTTAATAAACATAATGGAATCTTCCTCTATCTTCTCCTTTTCATCCCACCATGACTCCTGTTATACTAGCTCTTACGTCACCAAGAGCTTTATGATGACATGACTTCCAATTGGGCATGGTTTTGCAAAAGCCTTTGATTCTTGAACTTTGGTGGAGAAGGTACATGGGACACTATCAAAATTGGCTCATCTTCGTTGGTACTCAAAGTTAGATCTTTGCCGATCTCCTTTTCTTGGTCTCCAAGTCTTTCCTCTCTTTCAACATCTATATCATTTGCACATCCGGTTCTGATTTGGTTGGGGCTCATCATCGGTCTAAATCATCCATGTCATAGAGCTAAGTGTATTGAGGACAAATGTTCGAGGCATTGGTTAGTTGTTCCGTTTGGTTAGTAAAATTTTGACTCAATATCTCTTGATTAATCCTCCTCTCCTCAATGAAGCTATGAACTTGGACAAAGCTTCCTCCAAATTTGAATGTTCTTCCTGTTGTAGTGGAGGTGGACACGAGAAATCCGGTGGGTACGTTGGACTTAGAGCATAAAATTGATCTTGATGAGTATGGTTCCATGAAACACCTTGGCTTTTCACATTCTGCTCTACTTGATTTAATACTTTGTCTTGTTCCTCGTTCTTTTTTCAGAAGCTCTAATAAATTTCTCAGAGGTTTCTTCCAAACTTGATTTCCTCTCTGGTTGTTGTTGAGTCTGATTTTGGAATCTGGATGTGTTTTGTTGTCTCGGCGCTTGATCTTGAGCTTGATTGTTACTCCATGAAAAATCCGGGTGATACCCCCAATCTTGATGATAGTTGTTGGGATAGACATAATTATTGGGGTAATCACCACCATACTGTACCGGCTCAAAACTGATGGTGCATTGATGACTCATATGATTTCGGCCTAATAATCACAATTAACCACCACACTTTGAAGACGTTGTGCTTCAGCGTCGACCATCTTTGAAAGTGTCTCAATTTGTCTTGATAATCTGAAAACTTGTTGCGTGGATGGTGGACTCCATGTTTTCATATTCTTAGCTATTGCGGACACTGTCTTTTGCCAATCTTTGAAAGTGTCGTGAGTCCGTCGATCTCTGTTTCCATTGGTTGAGTCATTCTTGCCATCTCTTCGACTCTGTTGAAATTTGCGATAACCTCCAACGTCTTGAAGTTGCCTCAATTTATATTGGCTCTATAGAAGATGTATTAAGTCCATCAATCCTGTTTTCCTTGGTTGAGCCATGAGCGTGTATGGCCATTGATACTCAAAGTCATCCATGGTACCTAAAATGAGAGAAATATAAGAAGAATTAAAAATAAAAATAAAAATGTTTAAATTAAGACTAATTTGATTGAAATTAATATTGGTAAATAATTATTAAATTAATTCCCGACAATGGGCGCCAAAAACTTGTTGATCGATTTATGATCAATGAATACGTGCAAAGTATACACGATCGACAAGTAATAAAGTGAAAGTAAAAATATCGTTCCCACGAGGAATTATTTAATAAAAATTACCAAATACTAACTTCTTAACCAAATCAATTTTATTTAAACAATCTATAAATTGTGATTTTTCTAATTAAGAAAACTAAATTAACAATTAAAAGAAATTATTCTAAAAATAAATCAAATAAAAAAACTAAGATTTGATTGAATTCAGATAAATAAGGATTAAGACTTCAATATCCCCAATTATGAACTCTAAATCAATTATCCAATTATCCCAATATTTATGCCTACTAAATTGTTAACAAGAATTCTCAAATGCCAAAAGTCCTTTTCCAAGTGATCAATTGCCTTCTATTTAATCCAGATTAATCTTGCTATATTCCTATGCAAAACAATTGAATTAAACTCTTTTCAATCCCAATTCCTTATGTGTTACATGCGGTGAACAGATATTTCCATTCAATTCACAAACCTAATTATTCACTTTGCAAATAACTAAGTCACATGATATCATGCCCAGTTCTAACCCTAGAATTCCTCTTTCAATTCCTTCTAGAGTAACAAGGTAATTACTGATCAGATAATTAATCAATAAGCATAAGGCAAGATAAACAACTCACTTTGACACAAATAATTGGAATAAATCAAATAACTAATTTATAGCCATAAAAGGTTCAATTGAAATCTTAATAAAAGAGTTAGTTCATAATTAATGAATTAAAACCAAGAATCCACAATTGAATAGACATTAAAAGATAAAAGTATGATAAGAGAAGATAATAGAATCATTGTTGTCGACCGTCGATGCTCCCTCTTGCTCTTTGCTCTTGATCTTGATGTTCTTCAATTTGCTTCAATCTTGATGGCTAATTAAGAACTAGGGTTTATATTCTAATCTAATGGAGTGTTTTATCTAAGCTAATCTATGTATTCTCCCTTTATTTTATGCCTTACATCATGTATTTATAGGTTCTGAAGTCCAATTTTTAGCTTAGAACAAACCCAATCAATTTGGAGTCAAAAAGGTGTCAAAATTCATCCCAAAATGCGTCCAAGCCTTGCTAAGCCCTTCCCAGCGTCCCAAACTTGGCACGCGGTCTTTGAACACTACCCATTAGTGCCCCAACGCTGAAAATAAGCCTGAAATGGATGCCCCGGCGCGGGCCCAATTTTTGGAAATTTTCTACTCCGACGTCCTTTGGGAAAATGGTCATAACTTCTCCGTTCGAACTCTGATTTTGAAGATTCAAGATGTTCCGGAAAGAGGGGACGTAGATCTAGAACTTTTATTCTTTAAGGTTTTCGAAATAAGGTTTGGAGAAATACTAAAATTGGCTCTGAAGTGACTGTTGTGTAAATGGCAAGCCGAAAACGCGAATCTAGCCACCCCGAACGTCGATCCAAGTAACTTTTGTCCCAATTCCTACAAAACAACATAAAACATACATGAATAGACACAAACACTTAAAATCAACAAAAAGATTAAGCTCAAATGCACTCAATTATGAGTATAAAACTCACTTTTATTACACGAAAGGAATTATGAAGCAAAGGGGTTCTTTACCAAATGTATTCAACACGGGCCAAAGATATTCATCATCAGCTTATCTTTTCACTACATTCCAAAGATAATCAACAACATGTCATCTTTGCCACTACGGGCCAAAGATATTCATCAATAATCGATCTTTGCTTGGCCAAACACAAGCCAAAAGATATTCAACATGTCATCTTCAGACTCTTTAATTACGGACCAAAGATATTAATATCTCAAAGAAATATATAATCATTTCAGAATTTATATAAACAATAATTATAACCATGTTGATCAATTCACCTTCGCACTTAAGCTAAAGATATTCAATTATAAATTCAATGGTCATGATCATACCAGTCAACAATTCATCTTTGCACTACTGGCCAAAGAGAACCCATAGTCACGATCATACCAATAATCTACCCATCTTTACACTCAAGTCAAAGAGAAATTTCTTCACCAGGATTATAAAAATGTTATATATGATAATAAAAACAATATGATCAAACATGGATTTAATTTCAAGAGTAAGATTCATAAATCAACAATAACTTGGTCAGAAAAAGAAACCAATTTTGTCATGAATAGTACCCCATGAATAGTAACTCGTGAATAGTAACTCATGAATAGTAATTCTTGAATAGTAACCCCGACATGAAAAAGGTAGAAATTCCACAATAAAATCCATACCAATATTTCGGTATAATGATATTGAAAGAATAACATTTCTTAAACATATAAACAATTTATTTCAATTGTTTACACTTTACTAATTAATACAATTAATCATCCTAAAATGCCAACCTCATAAGATTTCATCACCAATAACCAAAACCCTCATAAAAAATTTGCATATACCTCATATAGGATTCTCAAGCTATAAAATCCTATTTTTCAATTTTCTTACTTCACATAACATATTTAATTCATTTACTCATGACTAATCTATTTTCATGAAAAATACCAAATCAGTTCTAAAAATATTTCTTTTCTGGGATTTAGTATAATGTAGTCCCATATTGAATATATATTTTTCTCGGAATTTTTAAAATTCATTTACTATTTTTCACATGGCCAAAACTGCCGAATATTTAGACATTTATCATAAATTATACTTTTGTCTAAAAATTCCGAAATTTATAGAATATACTGATGTTATATAGATGTACACCCAATAAAAATTTCACCAATTTTGGAGTTAACCACAAGGAGTTATAAGGATTTACTTTTAAAATAGTCTTTTCTCATAAAATCAATAACTCCTAATCTATACATCCAAAAATCACCATTTTTGGACACAATCGAGAAAACTCATCAAAATATCATTTCAAATTTTTTCAGAATTTTTGAAGATCAGAAAAATTATGAAACTGAAGAAACATAATAACCCTTAAAATCCCTTACCTCAAAAAAGCGTGATTTCAATCTAATGTAAAACCGAAAGAACCTTGCACTGAATAGCAACTCTCAAAGTATCTAAATACTCATAAAATACACTTGATTATATAGAGAGAGAAAGAGATAAAGCTTATATTTCTGGTGTGATTTTCAATTCTAACTTAGCCCTCTATTTATAGGAAAATGTTAGCACGCCGAAGCAGACTTGACCTACTATCTGATGGCTTTACCTGCTAGTATTGCCACCCACCACATTTGAATTAGAATTTCAGCATATTTCTTCACCAACCATAGGTGGGACCCACGCATTCTAGAATTTTCCACCAAAATGATAAATTCTGAAGATTCAACAATTTCTTAACCAGTTACCTCTTAAAATTCATAAAAAATCATACGTTCATTTTTAACGGTTCAAAATTTGTGGACATATACTCAACTTATATATGTATAACATATCCAAAAATCACAACGATCCAACGGTCGGATTAAAAATTATAACTCACACAATATATCGCAAGAAAATTGATTTGATTTTTAATACCTCCATTCCGACAAAAATACTGATAAAATACCTCAACATTAATTCCTTCAATTATAACCACATAAAATAAATAAATTCATCATTTATATCCGCATCAAATAAATATTTCCTTATCAATAATTAATTATTCACAAATAATATTACAGAATCACAATAATGACAACCGATACGCTCCTCAGAAAGAGGGCTTTCAATAAGGATTTCTCCTTCTTCAAGCGCAATTAGGTGACCAAACCTCTCCTCGATGTAACTTTCTAGACATTTCCAATAATATTATCTAATAATATTATTCAAATAATATGAATTATTGATCCGATAATGGGAAATCTGCATGCAAGACAATTATTGAAACAACAATAATATAAAATATCAACGCAAAGAATTATTGAATCAATAAAATAAAATATTGAACAATAATTAATGTAACAATTATTGAGTAGTGCCTTCTTACGTAAGAATCAATAATTCAAAAATATTGTACAATACCGTGTGCTACTGTGCAACCACGCATATTACTGTATTTTAACCACCAAGTATTCCAACAGTGTTAACGGTAACAACTACATCGTTATTTATAAAAACTCAAACTTTTTGTTTTCTTCATTCGACAGTTATTCTGTTATGGGGCCCACAAATGACTGCGCCGTCGTACGAATATTCCCCGACAATAAGAATATTCCATGACCAAACGAATATTCTCCAACAGAAATGAATATTTTATAACCACTTGCTGTTAGAGTTTATGCCCTAGAGGCCAATTATTTGATATAATTGCTTAACGTTTTGATATTATATTTGATTGAATAAATGAATAAATGAATAATTTTATTATGGTTTTATTTACTGCGTTATATAATTGTTAACATAATAAAATTCCTTAGAATAGTGATACAAATTATATGGTTTCAAGTATGTGACTTGAACATGAGATTATATAATTACAATTAGTATCATTGTTCTTAAATGTCCCTAGTCGAGTATCATTGTTGATGGGACAACATTGATGCATTGAGACTAGTATGTGGATTGACTGATGACCAAATCTCATTGGTCATAAATATATGAGATATTAAGTCAATGCATAGGTACATGTTAGAAACGATGTATCGATGCACTCCACCATGAGAATTCTATGTGGAGCATTATGCGAAGTGTCATTAGAAATTCTCATAGTGATAATGATGTAATGGTCCTCCTGACCAAATCACTATATTACTACACGAGAATTTATGTACTTTGATATCATCAAATGTCACCTTTAATAGGGTGGACTATAAAGGTGATTATTGGGTACACATCATGAATCGTGTGAGGAATATGAGTGATCTAGATGGAATTTAACCCTCCTATATATTAGGGGTGATATCCATAGGCCTCTTGATTGAGTAGGACTATGAAATGCATGGCCATGCTCAAATAGTGATTTATTTCATATAGTCTACTCATTGATCAAGAAAACTCAGATTAAATTTTGAAGAGTATGATACATTCCATGACTCGAGTTTAATCTAGGATATTAAGGTTAAAAGGATTAAATTGCATTTAAACATTGGTCACAAAAAGGTTGCATCGAATCATCGATCTTATTATTACTTGGGTAGCAGTGATGCATTACTAGATGCCGTTCATTGTTTATAATTTTATAATATGAATTTAAAATTATTGCCAACGTAATAATAACCTATAGGGTCACACACATAGAACGTAATTTAAAATGGAATTAATTTAAATTTTAAGGATTTAAATATATTAATATGATTAATAGTATTTAAATCACAAATTTAAATTAAAAGGATAATTTGTATATATGTATATTAATTAAGTAAGACTTAATTAAGATATATATATATATATATATATATAAAATTGGATTTTATGAAATTAGGTTTTGATTAATCCCTTTTTAACTACTATATATATGATATAGTAGCCACTTAGGGTTATATCATAACATCATAACCCTAATGCAGCTCTTAGAGAGAGACTAAAGAGAAATGTTCTAAAAATCCATTCCTTTTGGTGGCTAGTACTGCAGCCCCATTTATTTGGATCGCATTTACCTGTTCATGGGCATTCGTGGTGGATACCGTAGAGGCGCGATTCGTTTGATCATGGTTGGAGATTCAAGTGCATCAATTTCGAAGCATTTTCATATTCTAGATAATTTCTAACCACCTAATTAATTATTTTCATTATGGATCCTGCTTTAGGGTTTCTAAATTGCTTTAAATTGTTCTATTTCATTTGTCGCTTCGTATTTAAACCCTACACTTGCGTATTTTGAAAATTTTATATATATCACCGTTAACATTAAACTTTTATCAATTTAACCATTTACTGAATAATAATTATAAGAAAAATTGAATACTTTTATTTCATAAAATTCAGGGTCTTACACCACTTGCCTGGATAATCACCCCAAACTGTTATAACAACTGTTATAATAATAACTGTTATACACAAACAACTGTTATAAAATAACACACTGCACATCAAACACATGTTGCATCGTACATCAAACACATTGCATCATAAATCAAACACACTGCATCAGCTGCCCAAAACAGTTGCACACTTGCATTATACATAAACAATTGTGTTAATAACCGCACTGTAATTGGCCAATTGTATCAACACAAACTGCATCATACACACATCAGTGGTAATACTGCATACACACTGCATCATACACAAACTACATGCACACACTGCATCATACATACACTAAATACACACACTGCATCATACACACATCGTATCATAAAGGAACTGGTATTGCCATTCAATTACCAAATTAATTCCCAATATAATCCATAAATCAGAGGCAATTAAAAACAGCTGTTGTCATTGGCCTAACAAAATGCATCCTATTAACAATCCCAGCCACACCTTCATAAGCTTAGGCCCCAAAAAATGCATCCTATGCACAAAACATACATACATCAATAATTCATAAGTTAGGCCCCAAAAATACCCTAAACTAAATATATACATCCATATAAGCTTAGTACCACAAAGAAGCCCAAAAACAATCCAAAAACCCCATCTGGTTGCTATTAATCTGTAGTAGACCCTCCACTGTTTGGCTTCCTAAATTAGATTTTCTCTCTTTTGGATCTTGCTGCAGCTTCTAGGTCTCCAAGTGTTGTACATTTTTTTCCCTTCCATGTGTATTCCTTGGGTTATAATATATCATCTGAGACATTTCTTTGGTTGCCCTCGTAATGGATTCCACCTTGCCACTTTGTAAAACCTCCAGCTTGCTCCACGTTCATTCCACTTGGCTCCATTTTAGACTCATGTGTTGATGTCATTGGTGGAGGTTGAGAAGCTTGAGTATGAGCCTAAGAAGTCTTGTGAACCCTTTTTTCCCTCTTAGCCTTTGGGAGGAGGTTGACATGATTGACTTTGTGGAGCCTGGGAAGATTGTGAAATCACATCTGGTTGCTTATTAAGTTTCTAAAAATAGACAAACAGAAATATATTAAACCCAATATAGGATCTTGAAAAAATACAAACAGAAACACACACTTAACTTACTTAAGGACGTCTTCTTGCATTGTGACCCCATTCCTTGTAAAATCCACATTTCAATGATGTTCCTTTCCTCTTCAACCTTGTACCTTCTGGATTTGATTCTGGAATATCATTACCTTTCCTCCTAACAACTTTAGGCCTACCTATAGGAGTATGTTTAACTGGTGGCAAAGGTGGCTCAATCCTAGTATGATCCCACTCAGATCTGTGTTTTATAGGCTCAATGTTGTGACTGTAAACCTTTAGATACATGTCCTTTGTTAAACACTCATGTACATATGTGTATGGATCATGTCCTATTTTGTTAATGCATGATACAACATGAGCACAAGGTATTCCAGACAAGTCCCACCTCCTACAAGTACATGTTTTTTTTCCAAATCCACAACAAATGAATGACCCCCGGAAGTCATTGTCACTGTAAACCTCCCACCACCACCTGACCACAATGGCAATCCACCCCCTGCCTAACCTTTCCATTTTTCTACCTTTTTAGCTATTCTAGGGCACACCACACCATTATATTTTAACATCATTTCTCTCCTTTTAACAATCCTATTCATGCAATATAATCTAAGTCTTTCTAGACACCCTATTACTGGTTTCACTCTAGCCTTAAGAAGTTTACTATTAAATACCTCACAATGATTATTGACATACATGTCAGTTTTGCATATGGTGTTAAAATGAGACCTAATCCATTGAGCAGGTGGCTTAGGAGCTAACCATTCACATGCACTCTTATCCTCCTTTTGTAACACATCCATTGCCTTTTGAAAGACATACTGATTTTTAGCTTTGGCAGCATTCCACACCAATTTCCTTAATCCAGAGCCTTTATGCTTTTGCCAAAAGTTCCTATACAAATGCATAATATAATGTCTGTGTTCAGCACTTGGGACCACATCTTCTAAAGCATTAATCAAACCCTAAGGACAAAAACATAAAGAAACTTTATCAGAAACATCTACTCAATGTAATAATCAATGAAAAGTATATATAAATGGAGAGATGTTTATACCTTTTGTTTATCTGAAATGAATGTCCACCCTCCATCATTTGAAATCCCAAGATCTTCCACCAGCAAGTTCATAAACCACACCTAAGACTGAGTGTTCTCAGATTTAACAATGGCCCAAACAACTGGTCACATCCCATTGTTGGGGTCAACACCAACTGCAGTCCATAACTGACCCCCATATGGTCCTTTGAGAAAACAACCATCAAGCCCCACCAGTGGTCTACACCCCAATTTGAATCCTTCTTTTAGTGGTTGGAGACAGACATAAAACCTCAAAAATCGCTTAAAGTCTTGTCCCCTGCTCGGTTCTCGCTCTCTTCAAAATACAAAGTACTCCTGTACGGCTCTTCCGAGCTCTTCAAAGATAGTCCAAAACCACCCCATACTCCTCCTCAAAGTGATTCCTTCAATGTTTTTCATTGCTCTTTTCTTAGCACTTTTTATAACCTAGTAATTTTAAATGTGAGCTCTCTTTGCGGCATAAAAGTACCATGTACATGGCTCCACACACCTTGCTTGGATCTTATTTGACAGGTTTTTCTTGAAATACACCTTCCGTCCTTGTTTGATGCCATGATTTCTGATTGCTGCCCTCACTTCATTGACATTGGAAAATGTCATTCCCAATTCAAACTCAAGATCCTCACTGTCACCTTCCCTAAATTCTGGATACCCTTTATGTTCTTGTTCAGGTGGTTCAGGGTCCCACTCATCAACCCTAGGCATCCTTTCCACATCACTGTCATCATAGTCAGAGGATGAATATCCAGGTTCATGTGGTTCTTCAACTGAAGTTTGGGTTTCTACAGTTTGTTTTCCCTTCCCTTTGTTAGGTGCAAATCTTGTTTCTTTTCCTTTGCCTTTCTATGTTATAGTTGCACCCTTCCCTTCCCTTTGTCAGTTGGATCATCCTCAGTCCCCCTAGTTTGATCACCCTCTACCCCCTCCCCAAATTCAAAACTCTCAGTCCCTCCAGCCTGATCACCCTCTACCCCTCCCCCAATTCATCGCTCTTAGTCCCCTCAGTTTGATCACCCTCATCCCCCTCCCCAATTTCATCATCCTCTTCATCCTCAGTTGATTCTCCCACAGAAATATCCACATAACTTTCATTAGTTGACTCTACTTCATCATCCCCAATTCTCTTCAAATCTCTGCATTCATTAATATTATCAACTTCAATGTCAATTTCAAAGTTAGCTTTTACTCCCACATGTCTAATAACCTCCAAATATATTTCAACTAGTCTACTGGAATGGATAAGTATACACATTGTTAACACATCATCATCATTTTCTAACCCAAATAATCCCCTCTCCATATCAGTTTCAGGTAACTTATAATGGAACTTGAGGTGTCCAACTTTATATCCCAACTCCTTCCCCATGTTACATATGTCAAGTAAAGAGATGTAATCAGGATGACAGAAATCAAAGAAATTAAAAGTACCTCCCACATACTGTTTATGTGGGCTCTCTTCAAAGTGTCCACCATGAAAAAATTTAACTGTAAAATACTCCGGGTTGCCTGCATAGCCACAAACACAAAGAATTCCCTGTTGGTTAAATGTGTGGACCACATCATATTTAATTGACTAAAATCCAAAAAATGTAAGAAAATAGACAAGAATCTTATATTTGATCATCAAAAAGGGTCCACCATTCCAGTTTACAACAAAAAGAAGTCAATAAACTACAAAACAAAACAATATACTACAAAAAGAACACATTTAACTACACCAACCCATTATTCAAAATAGATGTTGGTGGAAGATCTTCTGTGAAACACTTACTGTATTCTGGGACACCTTTAACTCCATAAACGTCATTGTCTGATGAATCCCTCAAGAATCGTGAATCACTCATTGTGATTCTTCTCCTTCAAATTGCGAACCCTAGTCTAGTCTTTGATTTGGGATATTTGTCTGATAACCAACGATTAATGGTGTAAATGTAACTGCTCTTTTCAATAAATGCAAACTACCGAGCTTACCCTCTGTAATAAGACCTACCGCCTTATCCGGTCACTTTTGACCGGTTAAGTGTACAAAGTGTCCAATTTGTTTAGCATGAGTAAAGTTTGGGGTGTACTTAGACACCTTTTTCACTTTGGGGTGCAAATATCAACATAGGTGTAAAGTTTAGGGTGCAATTTGTCTTTTAGTCTATAATAAATGTTTAGTAGTAGACTAGTAGTAGTAAATTTGTTTTTATAGTTTCTCATTAATTTAGGTAATTAATATTTTCACATATATTTTTAATATTTATACATATTCTTCTTTTACATGAGCATACGGTAAGTAATATCGTAAAATAAGCAAATAGTTTGAACTTGATTCGTATTCGCTCGACTAAAAGTTTGATTTGAGTTTGACTCAAAATATAAATGATTCAAATATGAACAAATTTTAAATTTCGATAAATTACTTGAACCTCCTCAAATTATAATTTTCTGTTGATATTCGGATCATATTCGTTCGAAAAGTTCAAACTGTTCAGACTTGATTCGAGATCGTGCTCAACTCGATAGTTAAACAAATCTCAATCAAATTTTATTTTATACTCGATAAATTTTGTGAATCAAATCTGAGCAACTCAATACTCGATTCGAATCGGTTCATTTACACTCTTAACAGTGAGTCTCACCTTCATGTGAAAAGAAATCATGTAGAAATATAAAAAAATACAAATGAAAATATCAATTCCTTAAATTAGCAGTGGACTACTATTTATCATTTTCTTTGAAAATTGATATTTCTATATGTTAAAATAACATTTCCGCATAAGTTTCTCTCACATGAAGGTGAAATTTATGAAAATATTAATTTTTTATGTAAAAATATCAATTTTCTTTTATTTTCCTCCTATAGTCCTATTGACTTCTTTTCTTATTAATTTTTTAAAATTATTAATTTAAAATGGACGTAAATTGTGTAAGTACGGAAAATAATAAATTTCGTAATTTATGGGTTGCAATATGTTTTTGGTAGTTTATGATAATTATTTAAGAACTCTAACATTATTAGGAGGTTCTGCTAAAAGTGTGAATATTTTACATGGTATAATTGCTCAAGTATGGGACCCAATTTCCATATATAAGAGCAACCGAGGAACTTTGTAGAATATTTTTAAAAAAATATTGTAAATATAACCGTTCTTTTATAACAAATATTTATTTTTGTAATAAGTTAAAATTTTAATGGAAAATACTAACATATAAGTGGAGGTCAAATTTTAAAAATCTATTATTATTTTGGAGGTTCTACTAAATATTCTCTTTTAATTAGCATAAATAGAATTATAATTATGCCCCCCCTCCCCCCCTACTCCACTCCCTCCTTCCCATTCATTTTTTTTCCTTTTTTTTGTGTGTAAATTTATACATTCTTTCAAAACACCCCCATCCAGAACTGACTGGTTGGTTGAGTGTAGGATTGTCAATTGGGTCAGTCAAATCTAAAATTTGACTGACCTATAATTTTTATAAAAAAAACATGCCTCTATATATATATATATAGATAGATAGATAGGGAAAAGAGAGTGTGTATCTTAGACACACAAAACCTTATGTGTGTTTTATTATTTTAAGAGATTTTATTATTAATATTTTTGGTATTTCACTATTTTCACTAATGGTTATTTTATATTTCATCAATTTGTCAATCAAAATTACGTTGTATTACGAACATGACACATACTCCTTTTGTCCACATATATATATAAATTGAGTATTATGTTTTCTTTAAACTATTTATTTTTTAAATGTTTTGTTATTTTAACTTATCTAAATAATTTAGAGATGTTTATTACGATAATTAGTTGTATGCTATAAGTTCAAATTTCTTATTTTTTGTTGATATTTGATCTTGTGAATTGTAAATATTTTAATCAATAGTTTATGAAAATAAGCTAATGTTGTTTTAATAATGAGTTGCATTAATTTTTTATTATTCATTTTTAGTTTATTAATTTTGATCCTTTTTATTTGGGTTGCCTAAAAATAAGTATGAAACTCGTGATCACATACAAATTGAGTTTGAAAAATATATTACAAGCCCGAATGGTTTGATCCCAAATCTAAGCTTGTTAATATTTGAATGGGCTAAATTTAGACAACCTTAGACCCGATTCACTTAGCCCAATTGATACTTTTATTTTAGTGGTATGCCTGTTGTAAAAAGGTGAGTTTCGAGTCTTGACAGTGGGCAGATATCATTTGATATCATAAATAATGGCTCAAGGGTACCAAAAAGAAAGGGTTATTTATATTTTCTAGTACATTTTTAGAAGAAATTACAATAAAAGTGCATCCAATTTTTTTTTTATAAAATTAATATATTTTTATTATTTTATTTATAAAATTAGTGCATTTGGTATTCGTTATTTCGCACGGCCTTCTTTCTTCGACCAAATGACTTTTTCAAACCTCCAGCCCAAGCCCTTCCATTTATCTCCGCCATTGCCGTCATTGAATTTTTGCCGACAACATTTTTTGGAGATCTCGTATGTGAGTTCAAGATCTATTTATACACATAATATATACCTATAAAAATATGCATAACAAATCCGAGTTTAAGATCGCCGGCCACCAGAGATGAACATCCATTTATACACGTATATATAACATATCTACATATAATTATAGTATGTGAGTGATCTTCAAACCTTAAATTTACAGGAGCTAATAAATTATCGCAGAGAGAAGCTCAACTTACAGTCAGCTCACAAACTATGTAAGAAGACGCTCCCAATTATCTTATATCTGTTGCTGATACATTGTATTATGTGCTCACAAACTATGTGAGTTGTAATGTATGAAGGTTTATTTTTTATGAATATTTGATTACCCACAAAAATTAAAATGGTTACCTTTGTATGAAGGTTTGGTTACCAACTGCACCATATTCAAAATAATTTTATTTTTAAAAGGTTATTTATAAGTTGGTAGCTGAACCTTCATACAAAGGTAACCAATTCAGTTTTATTGGGTTACCAATTAATTATAAAAAATTTAAGAACAGTTTTCAAGTGTTACCTAGATTTGTTTTCTTCAACACGTGCAGATGGTATCCGAAATGCCATGCAAAAGTTCTCATTTATGTAGTTGTTGGTTACTTATAAATAACTTTTTAAAAATAAAATTAATTTGAATATGATGCAGTTGGTAGACAAACCTTTATACAAAGGTAACCATTTTTATTTCTGTAGGTAACCAAATAGTCATAAAAAAAGTTTCAGTATCGATCGAACGAGGAGTCGTCGAGAGGATACTGAAGACAGGAGGCCATTTCGTCTTCCTGCACAAACAATTGATGGTTTGCCGTCGTTTCTTCCTCCGATCGGAGCTTTCTTTGCTCGGCGAAGGCTCTACCGACGATGAGATGAGATTTTTTTTGAGATCTTTGTTTTTGGATATGCGTAACAACTTCGCCGTTATGCTATAGTAGCTCCATAATTTCTGCTTCAGCTCTAAGCATCTATTTATTTGGATTTGGTTTTCTACTTCACTTTCTGTCTCCTCGATAGTGATTCAAAGAATCGCTTTCTTCTATTATCTTCACATGCATTTAGTAAAATATGGAGTATATTTTTCTTTTTAAATGGCCATTAATTTCTATCTTTTTATTTGGACCCTTTACATTTTGTGGATGCACTAATTTCTATTCGTTTATTGTGTTGCACTCTTTTTGTAATTATTTTATGGATGCACTAATTTTGTAATTATTTTCTAATTGTTGTATAGTAGTGTAAAGAACCCAAAAAAAACTAAAAAAAAGGATCAAAGAGATACTTAATTTGGTGGGGAGTGGGGAGTGGGGAGTGGGGAGGGGGAGAGCATAACTTAGGGGGTGTTTGATAAAAATTGAATGAATCTGAATCTGAATGAAAAAAGCTGTTTGATAATTGACATGTCTGAAACATCTGAATGACAAAACTTTATTATTTTACCCTTCTAAAAAAATTCAAAATTGTTATAAATTTATTTAATATTACTTAATATAATAGTTAATATTTTTTTTAATTTTTAGATTTTTTAATTTTTTTTTACTTCATTCAATTTGCTCATTC